>JAOTQQ010000169.1:0-13066 GCA_026546715.1 Gallinago undulata | reverse complement strand
GACTTTAAGAGCTTGGAACATAATTTAATCCTAAAAAAAAAAAAAAAAAAAAGGAAAAAAAAAAAGAAAAAAAAAAAAGGTAAAAACAAGACCAGGAAAGCAAAGAGCAGAGGGCAGTCATGTGCCTTTAGGAGCCATGTTGGGAACATGCTGTGACGGTGAGACTTGGCAACGCCACAGCCGTGCCAGAAAACAGCATTATCAGGGGGATTAATTCCCGGTGGCTGCCTGGCAAGAAACCCTTTAAACTCTGTTGTTAATGGGAAAGGATGGGCTTGGAAGGGATCAGAGTTAAAAAACAATTAAACAAACATGCTATTTTCTGATCCCTCTTACACCAAATTCTGGACTAATGAGCAAGACCAGCCTCCGGGCCCCCTGACTTGGTAGAACGTTTGGTAACTACACATTTCCAGTTAAATCTACAGCTCAGTGGATGTGTTTGGTGCTTGTCTCTGAAGGGAAGAATTACTCACTCTCAAAATTACTTGCTGGCTGCTGGCATGGAAAAACGTTCTTTGTATTTCTCTGCCCTGGACAGGAAGGCTTTCAGATGTTTATTTTAGGTACCAATATTTCCCTGTTAAATGATATACGAACATCTGACAATTTTTTTATGTATGCATTTTCACAATGCTCCTGTGGGATGAGTAAATGTGATTAATCTATTTTCCAGGCAGGGAACTGAAGCAGAGAAAAACCAAAGCTCAGATCTGTGGAAACCTTAAAATGCCCAACAACACTCTGAAGTTTAAAAGGAAAAATACCAACCCCAAAAAACACAGCCTCATTCAATACCTCATCAAAATCTTCCAGCAGCCCCTGGTAGCTTCACCACCAGGCTGTCTTGGACAAGGAAGGAGATGAATCTCCCCTAAAAGTCAAAAAACAGTCAGAACTTTTATCACCTTTACCATCCTGGCTGCTTCTATACCACCTCCTGTTGTTGGCAGCACCTACAGCTCCAGAGCAACCAGCTGATCCACCTAATTATTTTTCACTTCTAATTAAGATTCCTCTAAAAACAAAGACATGGCCAATGAGGTCTTCGAAAATCCAGAACCTCCCTAAAATCAGGGTATATCACTTACTTTTGGAGAGGTACTCACGGACTACTTATTTTATATAGTTCTGTCCTGACCTACTTTGAAAGATATTTCTAAAATAGCTTATTTTGTATGGCAATGATTGAGTAAGCAGACAAAAAAAAATAGTGCTGTGATGCCCGTTTTTCTGTAGTTGTGCAAGCACTGTAAAAATGTGCTTATTAATAGGAAAAAAATAAATTAATTATTTGTTCCAGAGGGATAAAGCTGTCAATAAAAGCTGAAGAAGAGAACATTTTATAGCGTTCCACGCAAAAAGCACCCCAGAATATTTTGTGTTATAAATTAAGAAGGAAAAGTATCATTTAGGGGGAGGAAAGGGCAAGGATTATCTCTTTGCTGATTCTTTTGGTGTAACGTGTCCTTTCATGCCAAACTTGCTCAGGAGAGAGTGGTTTGGGCTCTTCCTTCTGCCCTGCCTTCTGGGAGTCGCCGAGGAGCCGCGGAGGGTGCGTCGCGTCGTCTCCCTCGGCCCATCGCGCCTTTCACGCTGCGCTGAAACGCTTTCCTGCTTCAAAGAGGGTCCTCTGCCTTAGATATTATAGCCAGAGGAAGCTAGAGTGAAATTTTTGCTTTTCTGCTGTCTTATTCCCAGTTTTAAGGCTGCATACTAAAAAAAAAAAAAACCCTTCAAATACAGAAATAGGATTCCGTTCTATCACTATAGCTGAGCTAATTTAGGGAGAATATATCCAAACCCAAATTCCAAGTAGGATATAAAAATTGCAGCTTGACTCATGGAGATTAAACCAAGCATAACGTACCTGGTTTTGACACCCATTCCACAAGTTGAAGGCAAAAAAAGGACTCATTAATTATGGCTCTTTTCCAGCAGCAGTGCATTCTTGAATTAGGACTTCCCGTTGCTAATTGATCTGCATAGATAAGCAGATGGTAGAAGTGAAGACGGACACGTAAGATATACTTCTGGCATCCAGACTAAAATTATCACAAGTAGTAGGGAAAAAAAAATTGATGACCAAACCCTGAATTTTCTGGTCTTGCCAGCCTTTCTTTAGAACCGGGAGGCTGTTTGAACAGTAGCTCATGATGTATATAACAATCTGAAAATTATTCTCTGGTTCCCAAGCAACCACTCATTTGGAGGGTGGGGTATGGCATTTTCCTCTGACCTTCATGAACCAATGGAAGTTGTAAAAAGCTAAGAGTTGGGTTTTATTCTATTTCTTCAGTCAGCGTTTTCTACAATGAACAAAATCAATACAGTGCAGAATCTACATGGGGTTTTGGACGAGTGGGCTGTAAAAAAAAACCCCAGAAAAGGTCACGTAAAAAATAAAAAGGCAAGAAAATAAAATATCACCAATTCCTTCAGAAAGTGTCCCTCAACTCTTTGCACTGCCTCGGTGACTGCAGTGCTGGCTGTGGCAACAGTTTCACAGCAAGTGCTTGGCAGAGTCACACCACGTTATGCAAACCCCAGAATCTATATAGTTTGGAAGAATATTTTACAGCCATTTGCTCTGCTCCTCATAAAGGTGGATCTACTGGCTTGTATCGCAACTGGTTAATTAGTAGTATCCTGCCCCATTAACTATGTGACAAATCGCACCTCGTTGGCATAATACAACGTACATAAAATTCTCTAATGAAAAATAAAAAGAGCTCATGTTTTTACAAACTAATTTTTTTTTTTCCCCTCGTGTAGTGCTAGATATCAAATTGGGGCGGGTGCAGGTTGATGATAATCTAAGTTGCCTACAGCAGAAATTTTGAGACGGGCAGATATTTTCTTCCCTACTCTGCAGATCTGTTATTATAGAAATATCGCAAAGTATTTAAAAGAGCACTAGTGAAATGTGCAGTGTTAAGTAAAAAAGGGGGTTACAGAGAAAAGAGTGGATTCTGAGGTTTCCTGCATGCTGTGCTGAACGGGCGTTCGTTGTGTGCAGCTGAGACTGGGATGCATTTGAAAGCTCTGAAACTAAATTGAGAGAGAGGAGACTCTGCAAAGGAGGTTGTGGGAAACTCAAGGGACAATCTGTAGCTGTGACTCTTTAGCACCATAAAATACTTTGAAGGAAGAGACATGCCACCTTACGTGCCACAAACACAACACCCCACCCCCCCCCAAACCCACATACATGCAGACAAAACCCAGGTGGAGCTGGAGCTGCTGGGACTCACCTCCAGACCTGGGCACTGCTTGAAGCCAGTGAACGCTACCTTTAAACCCCAAAACAGGACAAAAGCCCTCTGTAAGGCAGAGACCCACCTGTGGGACCTACACCCACCTGAAAACAGCCGTTTTTTTCACTTTTTAAGAAGAGATTATAAACCTGATGCTGCCGTAACCGGTTTGATTTGTCCCCAGTTATATATTTTTTCTCCATCCACACCTGAATGGCTGCGCGGGAGCGAAGTCACGTCAAGGTCCTGACACGGAGGAGCTTTTCCCATCAACTTTTAAATGCCTTTGAAGTCAGTGCTGTTAGAGCAAAGAAATTAATCATGGCTGTAGCCAGGTTGGCTGGAACACAGGCGGGGACAGAGATTTTGCACAAATCCCTGCGCTGCTCAAACCCAGAGGCGAAGCCGGGGCACGGGGTGTCGATGGGACAGGGGGGGTTTGTCCGTAAGAAATGTCAGGAGGTTGTCACTTTGCGACCTCAGAGGGGCTTCCCCCTGTGAAATGAGAGTGTCGTCTCAATCTGAGGTGAATAACAGGCACGGTCTGGGTACACCCACTGGAAAAGCCAGGAAAGCATCTCATCTCAGTGCAGCAGCAACAGCATCTTTCTAAATTCAGGTTTTCAGCCTCTCCCCCCCCCCCCCCCCCCCAAGGTTAAAATAAAATACAGACCAGCAAAATATTCCCCTTGAAAGTGATCGCATAGAGGTGAAATTCTGTGTAAGCGCTATGCTTTATTTAAATAAAGTTATATTATCTAGTCCACAGAAAAGACCCCCGATTTACTTTTTTAAAGGCTACTAAAACTCAGGTTAGTTGCAAAAAATACGGAGTGCTGACATTTTTATTCATTATTTTTAATCTAAAAATTCTACCACTTAAAATCAGACAAGGGATATTATCTTTGTAATAAAAGGCAATTGAGAATCTAGATGAGAAATCAAATGCTTTTTCATGCTGATTTATTTTAGATTAGAAAAAGTTAAACCCGATGTAAACACGAATCACTGAAGCATGAAAAGGGAATCACAGCAGAGTGATAAATCTGAATTATGTTGTTATAGGTGCAGATTTGCATTAACTAAAATAAATTGATCTGTAAGCTTTTCTAAAACTTAATTAATGCTGCAGAACAAAGCTGGAGATCAATTATCAGCTTGATATCTTGGCACAGATAAATTTGAACTAAATTAACCATCCAAAAGTGTATGTTATCAATATCATACTGAACTGCTTACTGTCACGGGGTAGAGATGGATCCCGGTGCAGCCTGAACACAGGCTCCTCCTTTATACCCAGATGTTGGAGAGGCAGGAAGTTTATCTGTAAATTCTAACTTCCCCTTTGCAAAATGTGCATTTCTACTGAAATAAATGAGAAGCAAGAGACTAGCAAAGAACAAACATAAGTATTTTTCTAAGCCTGCTCAGCAGTGGACATGACTAAGTTGGTTTTTTTTTTCTCCAGAATAAGAGAATTCACTGTGGACAGCTATCATGAAATTGTTAGTTACTGTCATGAATTTTGTGGCAGTATCAAATCAGTGAGACAACAATACAATTTCCTTTCCATGAGTCTGGTAACTCTTCTGGTACTTTCTTTTTGCAACTTTTTTTTTTCCTGCTCTTTCTCTGGGCCAACTTTTTCTGCCTTTAAGTCTGCATTGTAATTAGGTTTTTTTATTAGAAGTCTGTACAGTGCAATGTTGTCTGTATCGTGAAATGAGCATAACAGATGTATGTAGAAATGCAGAGTCCCTGGTCAGGAGGTTCAGAAATACAGATAAAATGTTTAGGTATACACCAAGGTGAAAAGTCATCCTGGAGGACATATTTAAAATTTCTCCAAATTCATTAATTTACTGCAATCTCAACACTATTTGTAATGAAGGCATGCCTGAAAAGACCTATATCAAAGTATCCCAAATGAGATTCATGACTCCAAGACTGCATTCTATATAAGAAATATAAGTTAATAGTGCATCTAATTAATTGCATCTGAATCTACACAGTTCTTCACACGGTCACATGCTGAATATGAATTTCCTGTTGTGTTTACTCCAGTTCAATCAGTGCACAACTTAGTTTTCAGGTAGGGATGGATGGATGGATGGATGGATGGATGGATGGATGGATGGCTTAGTGGATGTGTGGGTGAATGTGGAGAGGGATGGATGGATGAATAGGTGGAAAGATGGATGGATGAATAGGTGGAAAGATGGATGGATAGGTAGGTGGGTGAGTGGATGGATGGGTGAATGAGTGGGTGGATGGAAGCATGGATGGATGGATGGATGGATGGTTGGATGGATGGATGGATGGATGGATGGTTGGATGGATAAATCAGTGAATGGGTGTGTGGATGAAGGGTTCTGTGTTTTCCTTCTCTTATCTGCTAAACTGCATCTTGTGGAAGCTAAAAATACATGAGCGGGTGTCTTGTCATCGACATCATCTTCTCCATGATCCCTAATCATTCTAAAAGCATGACAGGTTCACCAACTCCTTTTCACACATTTTTATTTAAAGGCAACAACTCCATTTGAAGTTTTTTTTTAGTGTTATTTGCCCCCATTCTAAAAGTGCCCAGCTGCAGGTGTAGGAGGCTGTGAGGCTGTCATGCCCTTCAACCTCTGTTTAAGCAAGGCATTCAAAAAGGTTTCAAAGCAGAAATAAAATGTCCCAGAGATGGGTTTAGCTCTCTTCAATCAATTGTATTGATCAAACAGTGCTCCATTTAAAATTCTGATTCAAATAACCCTAATTTGTTTATAAAGGGGTCTCTTTGAGGATTGTCTTAATTAAGGAGAAGGAAAAATAGCATGTCATTAATGTGAAGAGAGCAATATAGGCAGCTAAATAAATTTCCCATCACTGAAGACACTTGCTGGTGTTAAACCTTTATAAGAGAATGATTAGGGAGTCACTAAATATTAAGGTATTTGTCCTTTGATCACGGACTTCTGCTTGAGTCCCAACCAGATATCAGACAGCGTCCTCGTTTGCTGTACTCACTGAATAGCAACGACTGTGTGCGTGCAGCCCACTGGCAAATTCAGCCTCAGAAATGGGATTTATCCAAATGTTTGCCTACTGCCCAGCTCCGGGGGGACCCATTCCCAGTGGGGCCTCAAGGAGCTGCTGTAATTCAGGGAAACCACAGAAGTCCTGTGACTCATGGGGGCTGCTCGAGTTAAAAGTTCACTCTGATCACTTGCCTGTAGCCACCACCCACAGTGAACTCGATTTTAAATTAAACACAGCATCTCCTGCTGAGCTAATAGCTGTATTAACAAAAATGTGAATAAATAGTATTTCAGCTCTCCCGTGCTGCTGCATTGTGTCCTGTGGGTATACAACCCTGCTGGCTTCATTACACCTTGTTGGAAAATACGGTGGACTCGGAATAATTCTTCCCCCTCTAACAGTTTTTCTCTGTCACAGAGTGTTTCAGTATGTTGGTTGATCATGTCTTGTTACTTAGTTTTTACAGTTCCTTTGAAGTCATCAATATCCTGGCTTCATTTTGTGGCAGAGTTAGCTCAGGGGAGAAAAGAGGGAACATATCATGCATTCAATTCCACAGCTAACTGCTTATTGGGAGGCTGCTCCCGTAACCCTTAATCAAGCAAAAACTGCTGTCTTCAGTGAGGGAGGGTGAAAATGCTCCAGGATACTTCTTTGACTTGTTTTCATCCTGATACTCATTATTTGAAGATTACATATCCAGTAAGTGCAAAAAGAGGGGGTTGTTTTTATGTCTCTGCAAGAGAGTCATCTCATCTCAGAAAGATAGCTAAGAGAAACGAAAGCCTTTCCCATAAAGTGTGGTGAATTGCTTCCCAGCTACAAGACCAACTTGTGGAGCTTTTATTTCCATTTCGCTTATTAACTATTAATAATGATATATGCTCTTTGAAGTACGCTCTGTTTACACATAAAGAGCATAATGTAACGGCAATGACAAGGCGTAAGGTAAATCTGGATTTATAAACAAAACATTTTGAAATGATAAAGCAGTTACAAGCAAAACAACACCAGAAGAATTTTGGTGACTTGGGGTACTGTTGCTGGCTTTGGGGATTATCGGAAGGTTGCTGAGTAAATTAGATCAAAATCACCATAGCGCACAATTAATTTTTCATGAAAGAATTAATTTTAAATATTGATGATAATCTTTTCTTGCAGGCCACTTAAAAAAATAACTCTAGCATCACTGAAATACAGTGGCACAAGTGAGAGTTATACAACCAGCAATATCCATTCTGCGCGTCAGCGTAAATCATCTGCAAATCCAGCCCCGTTCCTTTAATGTCACCCTTTACTGGGCCAACCCCTCCAATGCGTGGTCAGACTTTGCCATCAGGTTAATGGAAAGTTTCATTTCAGAGGCAGATGGTGCATGATAAGATACGTAGCCAGGGTTGGTCTTCTTTCCACTGAGGTAGTCATCTCAAACTGCTGAAGGTTTGAGAGCTTTTCAGCAGGAGCAAGTGACAGGTTCAAGACCAGGTTGGTCGGGGCCTTGAGCAACCTGGTCTGGTGGGAGGTGTCCCTGACCATGGCAGGGGGTTGGAACTAGATGATTCTTAAGGTGCCTTCCAACCCAAACTATTCTATGGTTTTATGACAGACAATGACTTCCCTGGTTGTTCCAGGCAATCCTTGTTACTCTTTGAAACAAATCTGCTCTCTGCTGGATATCCCTTTCTCCGTGCCCTGACAAAGCCTTTGTGGAAGGTGGAAAAATACACTCAACAGATGAGAGTTGTGCAACTTCTCATTCCAACATCAATCTCTTCCCTGCTGCTGACTGGGGAGACTGGGCTGTTGTAAGGTCCCTGCTCCCACGCCATCGGGTCTCCTCACTCTGGTTTTGCCGGGTTCTGACTCCACAGGCACAAGAGGGAGGGGATGAAGGGCAGAGAGGTTCCGTGCAGGGAAGGAACCAGGTAGCAATGGCTTTTCTCTATGTTTTTCCAAGTCTCAGGAGCTGTGAATGCTTCCAACAGTGGAGTTATTTAGTACTACCAGAAAGGCAAGAAAAGTGATGTTATGTTAGCTACAAGGTAAAACCTACCAAAACATTCATTCATAAGGGTTTAATATGCAATTATTTAGCATATAATTTAAAATGTAAAGAAGAAACTAAGAGGAATACTAGCGTGAGTTTTCTTTGTGGGTCACTGCAGTCCGTTCTGCTGTCGGTACTGGGTAAATAATTTCCCTTAATACATTAAGGATGAAATGTGGTGAAGTGATGCTGCTCAGGATGTATTCCTGGGCACCCACCTGGTTCTCTGGGTAACCAGAGCAGAGAAGAAAAGGTGGTGAAACAAATGCATCTTCTAGGTCAAATCTTGGCCACTGAAGTTAATGGCAGAAACCTCTTTGACTTTCCTTTTGCTGCTTCAGTGGGGTCAGGATTTCATCAGGAGGAAACTGAACTTTCAATCATCTCAGATTTAAAATAAAAAAAATCAGCTAAGAATTGGTCTCTTCCTTTGCACTCTGTTGAAAAAAGTGAGAATACTTTGAACAGAGCAATTAACAGAATATGCTATTTATGTTTTGATTTATGGTTGGGCTGAAAAAAAAACCACTGGGTTTTTTTGGAGGTTTTTTTTTTTGTCATTGAGGTTAACTGTGCCTCATTCAAATAACTTAAAAATAAATAATGTGCCATTGTTATTCTTTTCTCCATTTGCTATTTTCTTAGCATTCATTGTAATGTAGAGCTAGTTCTTGTTTCTGTTGCTATGGAAGTCTTGTCTTAAGGCTTACCAGAGAAAATAGTTTAAAAAATGTAAATGGGAGATTGACTCAAAGACATTGATTGTTTCTACAGAGTGCATTATAATTTCATTCTCTTCTTGCTATATACCCTTTTTGGTATCAGAGTAGATATTGAACTTAAATTTCAAAGTTATAACAGAATTCTTACATCAGAAAAGAATTATCTCAGTAATTATAGGAGATTTTTTTTAAAAATGAGGGCAATTTAGACCATGAAAATGGTAAGGAGAACTGTGAATGAAAAAAGAATGGTGCACAACTCACCGACTTTATCAGTCCAGGTAGTAAAAATATCTGCAGTTTTTGAAAGGGTTTTTTTCTTTATGTCCTTTAAAGAGAGAAAAAAAAAAAAAAAGCTTATTTCAAATGATGCAAAGAGCTCAGAATTTCTCTTTTAGGAATGATACTCAGAAAAAAATAGGTTTAAAGCCAAGTACATCTTGACTTACGCATTCCGTATTGTTGAGAAATGAGTATTATTTCCTACTTGTAGACTTAAATCTGAAGCTTTGGAACAAGCGCTCTAGAAACTTCATTCTTTATATACTGCATTTATGGTTTGGATTTTGTTGATTTTTTTGGTTGTTTTATTTTCCAAGGAGTAAATGACTTAATACCAAAAATACACAGGACGAAAATACAGCACTGAACTTTGCTGTGAAATTGTATTATAAGAATCTCCAGAAAAAATTAGCTATAAATCTTTTCATGCAGTATGGGGCCACTTGAAGATAGGTGGGGAGGTGGGCAGGCAGGCAGATGGGCTGATAGATAGATCTACACATCCCTACAGGAATTCTAAACTTGTTTGGAATATTGTCCCGAACTGCTCTGGAATCACAGCAAAACTGTTCAGCCAGAAATGTATAAAGAGACTAAAACTAGATTTTATAATATTTGAGCAGGGAATCTAAAGAGTTTGAGCTCCTGCACTATATAGGCTGTTTGTAGCGATTAAATTGCTGGGTTATTCTTGATGAGATCAGAGAGCTGGGGTAAACGCTTAGAAAAATGCAATCCTGGAGTCTGTCTGATAATCAGATTTACATTCTTCGGCTCCTCAGCAACTTTTGAAAACGGATTATAAGCCCCTTGGTCACTTAGGCAACACAGGCATTTCTTAGGAAAATACCCTGAAACCCCCAATAACCCAGCAATAACGTTAAGCCATTGCTGGAAAATGAGAGAAAGAGGAAGAAAAGGCCAGTCCCAGGAACACATACACTCTGTGCTATAGCAACCTGTCCCTCTTGTCCCGGCTGCCTCGGAGCCAAGCAGAAGGGAGCCAGTAATGCAACGTGGCTTTTTCTTGGACCTGTGTTGTTTGGTAAAACTGTGATTCCTGAGCTACTTGTACTTCACTTGCACTTTCTAATGATCACAACCTTTCTTTGCAGCACTTAGAGAGCATCCTTCCAACCTTCACCTGAATGTCAAGCTTACCTTTTCCCTTGCCTGTCTTTGCTTCAGCTCCCAGTCTGATGGGTGGAACTGGTGGTTGCCCTCCTAGAGCCATTGCAGAGAGGGACATATCAGTCAAAACGCTCTAAAACATCCTCTGGCTTTAACGTTGCTTTTGAAACTACCTAAATTATAGTTTGCAGATTGGTGCTACTCTCAGAATCTCTTTGGTTTCTCCTGTTTATTTGGACACGACATCATGCCTGCAACCTTATTTCATTCAATCACCAACATAACAAACAAGTTTTTATGCATGATTTGCTCATTAGTGGCTGCTTCAAACATCCCATCTCCCAGTACATAATCCAATTTTAAAAATAATTGGGAAAATGATGTAGTGTAATTAGCATTCAGAAATCTGTTTTAATCCATATGGCTCTCAATCAGTTCAGGAGAAGTAATTTCAATTAGTCATTAATTGTTTGGGTTGGGGGGGGGGGGGCAGGGGGGGTTTGTGTGTTACACAATCCTGCGGCATCACCTCCTGCTGCGGCTGCCTTGGCCGAGCGGCTCCATGCGGCAGGGAATAAGGTCTTCCAGAAAACACAAACTTGCCAACGATTCACTTGGCAGAGCTTTTTTTTTTTTTTTTTTTTTTCCCGTTTTTTTATTTCGAAGGCGAGGATCTGATCTTGCACCTTTTGAAGTCGGAGCGAGTTGAGCAATTTGCTTCCGCGGAGGCGAGACGGGAGCTTAAATCCCAGGTTAATGCAGACTGACACAGGCGCTGGAGACGGGCTCGTTAAGAGTTCCCGGGCTTCCTCCGAGTGTGTGTGTGTGCGTGCATGTGTGAAAGTGGAGTGCTGATGTTAATACCTTGGCCACCCACCAATCTCAGTAATGCCACGTCAGTAAAATTCACCCTGAAGCCTCAGCCAGGAGAGCTCTTCCCAGCCAGGCCGGTGATGCCCTTGGTAAGTGACTCGGTGGTGGCGTTGCCCAAATGGACACCGCTCTGTGAGATCCCCCGTTTCGTTTCTCGGGATAAGCTAAACAGGCATGAAGTAGTGGTCAAAAGAAACAAATGAGAGCAGACGTTATTAAGGTTGGGAATACCTTTATAAAACTGTCCTGTGTGGATAAATGGAGATTTTTATTGCTATGCAAATGACTGTTATGCACAAGTCTAACAGGCTGCAGTGGAGATGAATCACTTAAATTAACTTAATCACTGCATATTCTGTTGAGGGGTTATCTGCAAATCTCATGAAGTATCGCTGCTAATGGCTGACGTGTTTAGGACATTGTTTTGAAACTCAGAAGTCACAAAGTTTCCCACCTGACAAAGGAGTAAAATCCTAGAAGCACAACAGCCTGACTTTGTGTGTTGGGTGCTTCATTTCATAACTCCTCGGAGAAAAAGAATGAAAGCATTGGGATTTATGTGCTCACTTCCAGGTATTCCACTATTCATCTCGAGAGACTCTGAGCATTTTCTTAAGCAATTTGAAATAGAATTATTTAGGGTTGGTAAGTATATCCATTTCTAACATGTCGCTTGCTCACTTTCCAATTAAGTGCCTGGGGATGCTCCAATTATCACGCTGCCGGGTTTGCCAACGCTGCAACAGCCCCTCTCTCACTCACCTCATTTAGCAACATTTAACAAAAGCACTAGTGATACGGGATGGTGCTGCATAGCTGTATTGCAGGCATTTCTAGCATTCCTCATCCATCAAATGTCACGGTTTATGATGCTGGGAAGGTGACAGACCTGGCATTTCACATGGACGCCGCTCAGCTCCCCAGACGGGACTCATGCCACTGAGAAGTCCCACTAGCTCCCATTTTTTTCCCCCCGTATTAGCTTTAATTGTACTGGCTAACACAAGGATTTAGTGGATCAGCTCGGGCAATATTTCTTAATGATATAAAGAAGCGTGGGAGGACAGAGCTTGAAGCAGAGGGTTGAATTCTCAGGCTTAATGAGACGCTGGGCTTCGGCTTATCTATTCAAGCAGGGATTTTTATTGACAGAAGGAGCAGGAATGCAAGGTTTGGAAGCGAAGCGAATACGGCAGCAGCTTCCCAGAAGATCACCTTGACTGCAGCTCCTGCAGGCAGTTGTCCACTCTGGCCTCAGGCTGCCAGGAACCTTCTGCATTATCCCCTTCCTCGGTCCAAACCTAAAATCCAAAGATTTGAACTCATCCTCCCCGTGTACTGCCCCTGGGGAGCAGCTGGCACAGGGGCCTGTCTCTGCCCTCCTCACCTCCTCTTCCCTCCTCCCCCAGGGATTTTCCACTGAGCACCCCCCTCCTCCTGCTCCCCGAACTTGTTGCAAATCCCATTGGTTCTATGCAAAATGGACTTGATCCTCCCAGAGCTGTGCCAGAACATGCAAGGAAGGAGTGCATAAATGTATAGAATCATCTAGGCCGGAAGGGACCTCCAAAGGCCGCCTAGTCTAACCCCCCCGCAGTCAGCAGGGACACCCCCAACCAGACCAGGTTGCCCAGGGCCTCCTTGAGCCTTCCCTTGAATGTCTCCAGGGAAGGGGCCTCAACCACCTCCCTGGGCAACCTCTTCCAGTGCTCCACCACCCTCATTGG
>JAOTQQ010000168.1:0-13137 GCA_026546715.1 Gallinago undulata | reverse complement strand
GCTTTCCAGTCAGCGATGCTCTGCTCCTGGGTCCCCTGCTCCAGGCTTCTCAGCTGCAGAAGCTGGAGCTGATCAATTTCCTCTGCACGGAGCCACATGTGCTCACGCGTGGCCGCATCCAGCTCATCGGTGAGAACGGGCAGGTGCAGGAACACGCTCAGCACGAGCAAGACGTGAACCACCATCGAAGCCATGGTCTGCAAGCGCACTCACCGCTAGCCAAGGCCGCACTGGGGCAGCTGCGTCCCCTGGGGTGTCCCAGGCGATGGAGCGCATCACGGGCACACGGCAACTGGCCATGCCCATGCCCTTCAGGTCTACCTCGGCTCATCCAGAGCCTTTGTGTGTTTTAACAGGATTTGATGGCAAGGTGCACTTGGTTATTTACTGCCTGGAAGACTGGGTCAGGCAGAAGTGTCAGGGCCAGCTTTTCCCACTGAGTCCTGAGGATCAGAGGGGACCACCTTGGTTTTTACATCCTTCTCAGAGAGGAGTCTCAGGGCGTCTGGATCCAATCCTAGTGCCAGACTTGGTCCACGGTTTATGTCTGAAGGCCTAGATCTGCACAGTCAATCCTCTCTGTCACTCAGCTGAGGCTTCAAAGTTGAACATGCCATTAGACACATGCTGACGATCTGTTGTAGCAAAGAATCTCTGACTCTTGAGAAGTAATCTTGACGGGCATCCCATAGCCAGCTGCTGCAGGAGAGCTCAAAGGACTTTTGGGGTGTTGACTATTTAGGGGGCTAAGATGGTTGACTTCTAGTCATATCTGCATATTGACCACAGTAGCAGCATTGCTCAAATTCCCCCTTGGCTACTGGGTGGTTGCCTGACTTCCAAAACCACCTTGGAGCTCCTCTGAAGATCCTGCAAGCGCCTTGGCTACTGCTCAACTTTGCAAAATTGTTTGGCCTGAACTATTTGAGACTGGCATCTTTATAGCTTTTATTCATGGCATGGACTTGTTCACCTTCAGGTTTTTTAAATGGTGTCGTGCTTGATCTTCACTTACAGTTTTTTGTTCTTAATTATCATAGTGCCTGGCTTTGCCTTCTGTGACTCAGGCCAGTGAAGACCAAGAAGAGTCATTGAGTACAATTCTTGAATACTAAGCAGCTTCCTTGGGTCCCTCTTCTCTCTAGTTTTTTGTGGGTTTTTTTTCACATGTTACCTGCCAAGCATGTCCCTCAGGAGGCCAAAGTCTGCTCTCCTGTAGTCCAGGATAGTGAGCTTGCTGCACACCCTTCTCACTGCACGTGTCTTTGCAGGTGTTTGCAGCTTCCTTTGCCTTGGATCCACAATCCTTCCGTGAGATGCTGAGAAGGGAAAGCTCCACCTGATGTTCACCCTGCAAACTTGTGAATTTAGTTAGTCCAGGCTGATACAAACCAAAGTATTCTGTGCTTTGAAACCTCTCACCAGGCCTTGTTGCCTGTGAAACAAAGAAAACATGCAGCTTTTTTTATTAAAATAAATTACTAATAAGTCAATAATGAGTATCAGTGATTAAAATCCCCAGTATCACAGCCCCATCTATCCCAATGGATTGGCTGAAAGATTTTCAAAGGACCTACAAAGTGTCTATCTATCTGTTCTACTGCAAAATATGTTACTGTGATGAACAGCACCCTGTGGCATATTAAACTCTTAATTATGGGCACAGGAGACATTTTATCTGAAAATTTAAAAGGCTGCAAAATGGCTACAGCTTCTGGGAGGCAATTCTTGCAAGCAAAATGTAGCTCAGTGTTAGTGACTCCTTTATCTACTGCCTTCAGTATTCTCTTGGCAGGGATTAGTGTGGAGAGGGGAGCCTCCATATTTCTTAGTTGTGTTATCATTACGCCAACGACTCTGGAATGCCATAATCCTATAGGGTAGCTCCGGCTCGAGGGAAAACACAAGGAAGTCACAGAGAGAAGAGAGATATCAGTTAATCCAGGCTTCATTTTCTATTGTAAATTTAGCCTTTTTTTTTTTTTTTAAATTTATGAAAAAATGGCAGGCTATGCGTGGTTTCCCAAGAAGTGGCTTGGCCTGCAGTGTCAGTCCTGGGGAAGACTGGCCTCAGGGCTGCCTGTGATACATGCTGTGTGACACAACTAGGTAAGCCTGCCTGAAAGACTGTTGCGTTGGTACCATCAGGATCATAAGCTTGGTTACCAACCTTTCATGTCTCATAACCGTGGATTAGACGGCACATAACACAGGCACTAGCAACAAGATGCTGAGAGGAGTGGTGTCATGAGTTTTACACACAGATTCAGAGCTTCTGGAGAGAAGCAGAGGGAGTCTTTTAGTTGCCGTGGGCGACAGATGGACTAACTACTAGTTTCTAAATATCTGCAAAGGTATTTTGAATCCCAGTAGGTTTTGTGACACTAGATCTCTAGGAATATCTAGTGCTTCTTCCTCTGAGCCCTTCTTAGTTTCTCCAGCAGTGTTAACTGGAAAAATCCGTCTTTCCAGATGACTCAGAGCTCCGAGCCCCCATCACATTCACTAGTGCTAATTAGGCACCTTGTTGCAGAAAACAGGAAGAATTAGGCAGCAGAAGACCTTTGTAGGTCTTCTCATCCTGAAAGCCCACTTTTGTTCTCTTCTAAAGGTAGTATTTTAATGAGCTTGCTACAAAAAAAGCTCAAGGAAGGAGATCTCACACCTCTAAGGAAGGATCTTACACCACCACCTGAAGAGCAGCACAAAGGAAACACAGACACTCCAGTCCATTCACCTTCACCAAGGGGTACAGCTGAAGTGCCTCTATGCAAATGTATGTAGCATGGGGAACAAACAAGAGGAGTAAGAGTCATGTGCACACCTCCAGGGCTATGTACTCATTGCCATCAGGGAGACACGGTGGATGGCTCCTATGACTGGAATGTTGGAATAGAGGGATACAGACTCTTCAGGAGGGTCAGGCAGGGGAGACAAGGAGAGGGTGTTGCACTCTATGTCAATAACCAGCTGGAGTGCATGGTGCTCTGATAGATGAAGAGCCAACAGAATGCTTATAGGTCAAAATTAAAGGGAATGGAGGGGCAGGTGATGTTACAGCTGTGGGGATTTGCTGCAGGCCACCCAACTAGGCCCTCTGTAGACAAATAGGAGTAACATTGCATTCACAGGTTCTGGTCGTCATGGGGGACTTCATCCACACCGATATCTGTTAGAGGGACAACACAGTGGGGCACAGGAAATCCAGGAAGTTCTTGGAATAGGTTGATAACAACTTTCCTCTCAAAATGGTTGAGGAGCCAACTAGAAGAGGAGCCATGCTGACCCTTGTTCTCACCAATAAGGAGGAGCTGGTGGGGAATGTCAATCTCAAGAGTAGCCTTGGCTGCAGTGATCAGGAAATGGTAGAATTCAGGCTCCAGGTCCAAGGCTACTTATATCAATATTGCAATACTTAAAGGGAGCTACAGGAGAGATTGGGAGGGATTTTTAATGAGGGAGTGAAGTGATAGGATGAGGTGTAATGGTTTTAAACAGGAAGAGGCGAGATTTAGAGTAGATATTAGGAAGAAATTCTTTGCTGTGAGGGTGGTGAGGCACTGGAACAGGTTGCCCAGAGAAGCTGTGGCTGCCCCATCCTTGGAGGGGTTCAAGGCGAGGCTGGATGGGGCTTTGAGCAATGTGGTCTGGTGGGAGGTGTCCCTGCCCAGGGCAGGGGGGTTGGAACCAGATGATCTTTAAGGTCTCTACCAACTCAAACCTTTCTATGATTCTATGTTCCCTAACATTTCCTTTGTGTGACTGAATGCCCAGACATGAACAAGTTCTTTTTACACCAAATCCATAAATCACCACTCTGTATCTTACAGGATTTCTCAGTTGGGTATCTCAAATATTTACCATGCACTGTTACCTCAGGGCCTCATGTGAACTTTGGTAAGAGAAAACGTGTTGGTGCAAGCCCTGTGAAGCAAGGGCACGGAACCACCAATGCAGGAACATTTGCCCTCCTTAAATTAAGAAACCTTAAGGACCACTTCAGAAAGAGCAAATGTTGTATGTGATTTTCTATGCTGACCATTTCTGGTCAGCCTAGAACTCAACCTTCTCTGAGGTTGAAAGGACGTGGTGTGAGCATTTATCTTCTGGAGGCACAACTATTTTTGCAGCCACAAAAACTCCCTCATGCTTACCAAGTACCAGATTCCCATCTGAATGCGATCAGTCTCCTTTCTGGACCTGTACGGCACATTCACAAGGAAACACTTCAGGATTAATTAGGGAAATGTTTCTGCTTGGATTCATTGCTTTGCCCAGAGGCTGACGTTCCCGGTATGGATTGATTCACCCCTGAGGGGCAGCAGGGAGCGAGATGGCCGCTCCAGGGGTGAAAAACAGTCTATAGAGACACAGTGACAGGATGTACAGGTCCAGGTAGCCATGCCCAGATGAGTGGCCACTGGTGGACTGAGCTTTACATCATCTCCTCCAGAGCCACCACAAACCTGGAGCAGAAAAGGCAGGCCGACAACACCATTCCCGTTACTTTGCAGCATCGCCTCTCCTAATTGTCACGTGCGGAAGGATATTCCCATCTAATTAGAAGGTTGTTAGGGAGGAAGACGCTGAAGCAATCAGGATTTCTAAGTAGAAAAATTCTACATAGAAATCCATATTTTCTACATAGAAAATTTCTACATAGAAATCCATAGCCCCAAGTTCAGATGCTGCAGCATCCCGGAGCATCCCCAGCTCTGGTGTGCTCATCAGAAAACAGGGGCATCTAGTGGCAGCGTCAGAAATTTCAATAAACATCACCGTCCCATTGAAAAAGATGTGAGAATTTGCCTTTTTCCTTTCTTGTCTCTACAAAATAAAAATATTTTGTTCCATAATGTTACCCAAAGGAGGAGGGAGAGGAACAAATCCTTACTAGGTTTCATGGTCTTGGAGCAGCATTTCCGACCCACCTGTGACACTGCAGTGGTGTAACTAGATGAAATGAAGCTTCACCTAAGTTCCACCTAAACATGAGGAGGACCTTCTTTCCTATGGATGTGGCAGAGCCCTGGCAGAGGCTGCCCAGGGAGGTGGTGGAGTCTCCTTCTCTGGAGACATTCCAACCCCGCCTGGACACATTCTGGGTGGCCCTGCTTTGGCAGGGGGATCGGACTAGATGGTGTCCAGAGGTCCTTTCCAACCCCATGTGATTCTACGATTCTGCTGCTGATTTCTTCTGTGTCTGCTGCTCTGGGACCCAAAACCTGTGCTGATTCATTGTAGGAGAAACATTGCATTTGTCCATGCTGGCCAAGGCATCTCAGCACCTGCAGTTGGCAAAGCTTTGCTGGGCTGTCTGCTCCCAGCCTTTGGCGCTTGTGCAGCGACTGCACACTGCAAACACCGTTGCTGCATGCAACATCTGTGCTGCCTGGGCTCTCCAGCCACCAGGGCTGGTGAAGTCTTGCACATGGTGATGGTCCTTCCTCTTCTGAGCTGTGTCCTGGCTGCAACCAAGCCCCTGGAGCTGTACACCACACAGCAGCAAACTGGGGACAGGGAGGGAACGCAGGGACTAATGTGTGTTTTTCTTCCGTGGCTCCTGCTGCCCAGCTTTACCTGCTCAGCTGGTGGCCCTGTGGCACCACAGAATCAAGGTCATCAAATCCGTATCTCTCCAATTTGGCAAGCAGGATGTCATGGGGGACCGTGTCAAAGGCCTTACAGAAGTCCAGGTAGATCACATCCATAGGTTGTCCCCTATCTACTGACCTAGTCACTCCATCACAGAAAGCCACTAGGTTAGCCAGGCAGGACCTGCCCCTAGTAAAGCCATGCTGGCTGTCATGAATCACCCCCCTGTCCTCCATGTGCCTAAGCATGGCATCTAGAAAGATCTGTTCCATGATCTTGCCAGGCACAGAGGTGAGGGTGACAGGTCAGCAGTTCCCAGGGTCCTCCTTTCTACCCTTTTCAAAAATGGGTGTGAAATTTCCTTTCTTCCAGTCTGCAGGGACTTCACCTGACCACCATGACTTTTCAAATATTATGGACAGTGGCTTTGCAACTTCATCAGCCAATTCCTTCAGGACTCTGGGATGTATTTCAGCAGGTCCCAGAGCAAGGCAAGGCATCCTTCCCCCTTCTCTGGGAGGGAATCTCTGCTTTCTTTCTTTTTAAGCACTTTGCAGACCCCTAAGGGTTTGGGGGTTTTTTTTGTTGTTTTTTTTTTCTTTTTGCCTGCTGGGCATCATCTCCCATAAGAGGGAGATGATGGGAAATGAGGGTGAGGAAATATTGTTTACTTTAATAATAGGGATATGTTGCAACTCCAGGTGTAGTTCCCTTACACAAGGCTCTGAGGCAACACGTACTTAAAAAGCAGCCCTTGCATGCAGCACTTTTCAACACATACACCATCCCTGTCCTTCTGGAACTGGGGAGCCCAGAACTGGACCCAGTGCTCCAGATGGGGCCTCCTCAGGGCAGAGCAGAGGGGCGGGATGACCTCTGTCCACCTGCTGGTCACACTCTTCCAGATGCCCCCCAGGATGCCATTGGCCTTCTTGGCCACAAGGGCACATTGCTGGCCATAGTTATCCTGTTGTCCACCAGGACTCCTAGGTCTTTCTCCTCAGAGCTGCTCTCCAGCAGGTCACCCCCAACCCGTCCTGGTGCAGGGGGTTATTTCTCCCCAGGTGCAGCACCCTGCATTTGCCTTTGTTGAAGTTTATCAGGTTCCTCTCTGCCCAGCTCTCCAGCCTGTCCAGATCCTAGTGGCTCCAGCCAGCTGTATGGATTCAGTTATCTTTTAATATCTTTAATTAAAAAAAAAAAAAAAAAGAGAAAACAGCACATGAATTTGAAGGAGAAGCTGGCTTGTTCTGCTCAGTCCTTGTAAGAGGAGGAGCTGGAGAAGGTTAGTGCAAGCCCAGCAAGGGTCCCTTTCACTGGGATTAGTGGTGTGGGCAGTCCTGCCTTTCCAGACAGCTGTGACATCCACCGAGATGACACCAGAGACTTGCCACTGAGTGCATCCTGGGTGAAGAAAGCACTTGGAGGTTGGGTTTGCCTCCATCGAGTTCACCCTCATCTCTGCTGTTATTGATCTGACATAACACCCGGTGTCCTTACGAGGGGAGTACGTTAAGAAGCATTTTGGTGGCAAAGATTAGGAATCAATCACAATAAGCAGGGACTGCTTCTTGCTTCTTTCTCCTGTGCAAGAGCGAGCATGTTGTGGCCCTACTCAATATACAAGCATCCTCTGCAGTGCCTCAACACTGAAATTAATGTTCCAGGAAAGGCTCTATTTACTCTAGTGAGCTTAAAAAGCCCTCAAACCCATGAGGAGAGTGCCCTGGCGAAGAGCTCCACTTCTCCAAGGCCAAGCTGTTGATGGAGGCAGGTAATGGTCAGTGTCCAGGCCATGAAATAATGGAATTGTCAAAGTTGGAAGGGACCTCTAGAGATCATCCAGTCCAACTCCCCTGCCAAAGCAGGGTTGCCCAGAGCACATCACTCAGGATGGCATCCAGGTGGGGCTTGAAGATCTCCAGAGAAGGGGACTCCACACCCTCCATGGGCAGCCTCTTCCAGTGCTCCATCACCCTTACCGCAAAGAAGTTCTTCCTCAGATTTGAGTGGAACTTCCCATGTTCTAGCTTGAGCCCATTGCCCCTTGTCCTCTCACTGGGAACCACTGAGAAGAGTCTGGCTCCAACATCTTTCAACCCACCCTTTAGATACTTAGAAGTATTGATAAGGTCTCCCCTCAGCCTTCTTTTCTCCAGGATAAAGAGTCCCAGCTCTCTCAGCCTTTCCTCGTAAGGGAGGTGCTTCAATCCCTTAATCATCTTTGTTGCCCTACGCTGGACTCTCTCCTGTCCCTCTTGAAGTGGGGGGCCTAGAACTGGACGCAGTATTCCTGTTGTGGCCTCACCAGTGTAGAGAGGGAGAATGACCTCCCTCCACCTACTGGCCACACTCTTTCCTATGCAGCCCAGGATTCCATTGGCCCTCTTGGCAACAAGGGCACATTGCTGGCCCATGGAAAGTGTGCTATCTACCAGGACTCCCAGATCCTTCTCCTCAGTAGTGCTTCCCAGAAGATCCATTCCTAACCTGTAAAGTGCCTGGGGTTCTTCCTCCCCAGGTGCAGGATCCTACATTTGTCCTTGTTGAACCTCATGAAGTTCTTCTCTGCCCAGCTCTCCAGCCTGTTCAGGTTGCACTGGATGGCGGTGCAGCCCTCTGGTGTGTCAGCCAGCCCTCCTAATTTGGTATCATCAGTGAACTTGCTAAGGATACACTCTGTCCCCTCGCCCAGGTCATTTATGAATATGTTGAACAGGACTAGGCCAAGTATTGACCCCTGAGGGACACCACTGGTCACAGGCATGTCACGCTGCCATGTGGCCAAGGATGACTGCTCTCCCCAGCCACCTCCTGAGCTGAACCAGGAGCTCAGCACTGGGGGAAGGGCAGCTAGCTACCATATATCACTCCCGGTAATTAACTTTGGGACCACGCTTTTCTCCTGGCAATGGGCCACCGACACAGTCACTAACGGCTCAGGTGACATCTCTGCCATGTGTTAAGCTGCAGGAGCCCATTTGTGTGTCTGAGCTGCAGCGATATGCTAATATTTCAAACATTTTGATCTATTACTTATCCCCCAGCTAAACAAAAAGGTCTTTTTCACCTACTTTTAATTTCTTTTCCCTTCTGCTGAGAGCAGCCGGCATCTGCCGTGGTGATGAACGACCTTGCACAAGCCCATGTAAAAGCCAACAGTTCTTGGCAATCCAATTCACTGGCGCCTGCTCTGCTTACTGCGGCAGGAGCCGCGGGCATTCTGCGCCTGTTCCTCATTGATCATCGTGGACAATGAAAAAAAAACAACCAACCCACCTCTTCCCACTGGATTTGTTCAGGAGCTGCTGTGTACTTCTTGGGGTCTGAGATCGAGACCCAAGCAGAGAAGCTTGTCCTCTGCTATGAGTCTGCTCCATACGTTTTGTATTTCCAGCTCCTTGATAAAACACCCAAAGCTGTTATCTATCAAGGTCATTACCCACTTTCCTCCTGGGAAGCTGATTCTGCTCCATCAATGTGATCATAGAATCGTCTAGTTTGGAAGGGACGTTAAAGATCATCTTGTCCAACCATCAACCTAACAAAAAAATAAATAAGAAATAAGAAATAAAAATTACTAAACCATATTCCTGAGGACCCGTCTTTTGAACGCCTCCAAGGATGGTGCCTCAACCACTTCCCTGAGCAGCCTATTCCAGTGCTTGATAACCCTTTCTGTGAAGAAATGTTTCGTAATATCAAAACTAAACCTCCCCTGGTGCAAATTGAAGCCATTTCCCCTTGTCCTATCTCCTGTGACTTGGGAGAACAGACAAACCCCTGCCTCTCTACAGCCCCCCTTCAGGTAGATACAGCATGATAAGGTCTCCCCTCCCTTGATGGGAGGGGCAAGGGCTGTGCGAGGACCTGTATGAAACAGTAGCCCGTGGAGACTAAAGATTTTGTCACTCTTAGCAAAAAGACTCATCTTATCCCCATGTGACAGAGGCACAAATGGGAAGCCCACTAAATCTGTGTGGCCCAGCAGCCACTTTCAGAGCTGGCTGTTTGATTGCTAAACTCTAATGAAACCGGGAGAGTGGAAAGGCTTCCGCCACTGACAGCAAGGAAAGGATTCTTACAGTCATAAAAGGCCAATGCACACTTAGCTGTGTCAGTTATGGAGAGGAAGCGAGGTCCCATGGTCTGGCCGTGTGCCTGGCGTGCAAGAGCTTTGCAGATATTTTTATCCTCAAAGTGATCTTCCTAATCACCCCATCTAACTTCTCACATGGCAGGGTCTAAAGGAGGCCTCCCCGTCCTTCTTCAGCAAGCCTGTAGCTTTGGTTTACATTGACAGCTTATTTTCCAGAAAGACATAGTTCCTGAAACAATTGAAATGTAGAGCCATTTTTGGTCCCTAGGAAGAGATGGTAATGGACCTTGTGACTCAGAGCCTTCAAAAAGGCTCCTTTCCAGGAGCCCCATCCTATCCCCTTTCTCACATGGGGATGGCTTGCTGCCCTGCTCCCCTGTGTCCCATAGAATCATTTTGTTTGGAAAAGACGCTCGGGATCATCGACTCCAACCATCTGCCGTACTCTAAAAATTTCTCCCCTACACCATATCCCCCAACCCCACATCTAAACGGCTCAGAAATTAAGTATAGTGAGAGTGTTTGGATTAGGATAAGGGCCAATAAAGGTGATATTGCTGTGGGAGTCTGCTATAGACCTCCCAACCAAAGCAGCGTGGTGGATGAAGCATTCTATAAGCAACTGGGAGAAAATCCTATAAAATGACTATTAAAGCTTTGCTTGCCAACAAACCATTGCCCAGTTATAAGAAGGTCCAAAACTACTTGCACGAGTTGCATAACTGAAACAGGGCCAATGGGCCAAGGGGAAAAGATGGGCGAGAGTGGGTAGGAGCCCTTTTCACTTCCATCCTCCACATTTAGCTACACCAGTAGGATGGTTTGCAACATCGGCCCAGAAATCTTCTCCAGTGTTAAAAGTTGTGTTGTGCTAGCGCAATGTGTAAGTTAATGCAGGTTTCTGCTCAGACAGGACTTTGATTAGAATTTTGCTTATATTATTACAAAGTCCCATCCTTCACAGCCTTCCAGTTCCTTTCCCTGGCCGCAGAGATCAGCCAAGGCCATCGTTGATGTATTTAATCAGCCTAGGCGTATTAACTACAAATTCCTGCAGTGATTTAAACACTTAGGTCTCATAGACTTGCCTGTAACTGGTGATTACTAATTTTTTACTTGGAAATTTATCAGGAGACTTGAATAATTGTTCATCTCTGGACTCAGGATGGCACTGGAATGAATTATATTCTTTTCCAAAGTTTTGATAGTGATCTGAAATATCCCCATCAGTGTTGTATAGGGATGCCTTACAAAAAAAAATGTAAATGGAAACATCAACATGAGGTACAACATCATGATAACTTCAATTTAATGAAGAAGAACCCTGATATTTTTAGTCCCAGACCAGCAACTGAGCTTGCTCTCTGCACTGTGCTTTCTGCACAGACTTCACCACAGTCAAGGTCCTGTGGAGCTGCAGTGTTAATTTCTGGATGATAACTGTCCCTTTTACACATTGATGGTATCTTTTTCACCACTGGCTGGGCTTATGTTTCAAAAAATAAATGGTTCAGTGGAGATGCAAGGGGTATGCCCACCCCTAATGTGACAGCATTCATGTTTAGCGTTAAATCATTTGACCTCAAAAATGCACACACAGTCCCAATGGACTAAGCTTGAAAAGTCGTTAGTCATGTAGGGTGCTTTAATTTCAGAAGGTCCCTCTTGAGATACCTCTAGGACCTTACTTGGAGAGGAGAGGTGGTTAGACCTCTCCGATGGACATGCATAGCATACGTCAGGTTGGGTGACCAGCTATGGAAAGTGCAGCCCTGCACAAGACTTTCCCGTAGCAGAGAGCAGCATTACCAATAGCTAAACCAAAGTTTGGCCAAGGTCTAGTTTAATCAAGCTTGAATTTTGCCAAGGTATACGCATGCTAATAGCAGGAGAGAAGAGGGAAAAAAAAAAGAAAAAAAAAAAAAGGCGAGCCAAAAAAAAGAAAGAAAAAGGAGAATTCAGAGCATAGAGCTGGGCTTCAATCCCAGGAACAGTTCTGTCCAGAGCTAATTTTGTTGCAGAGTGATATAAGACTGTGTACAGAGGTCCTCTGGGGGAAAATAAAACCAGTCTTAGTGCACTATTGATAAAAATGTCTGTTTCTATATACACAGGTCTTAGAAACTTCTCCTAGTACAAAATTAGCTCTGCTTTTGTGTCATCACTTAAAACACTCAGCTCTGACAGCTGGCAAATAGCTGACCTGTATCTGCACAGCCTGCTTCTGTAATTACATTGAAGAGATGAAAATGGTGGCTTTAGAGGCAGAATTTTGGAGAATATTTTAAGAATCATCCTGGCTAATCCAGGCATCCCATCACTATAATCCCACAAACAGCATGGGCTATCATGTATGAAAGAGTCCATAATTTCCATACCAGCCCTGCAGCAATAGGGAAGGTACCAAATATTCATAGAATCACAGAATCATAGAATTGTCTAGGTTGGATGGGACCTTCAAGATCATCAAGTCCAACCATCAACCCAACTCTGACAAAAAAACATCACTAAGCCATGTCTCCCAGCACCATGTCAACCTGTCTTTTGAAAACCTCCAGGGATGGTGCCTCAACCACTTCCCTGGGCAGCCCATTCCAAGGCTTGATAACCCTTTTGGTGAAGAAATATTTCCTAATATCCAGTCTAACCCTCCCCTGGCACAACTTGAGGCCGTTTCCTCTTGTCCTATCTCCCTCTCTCATCACTCAGGCCCATGTCCCCCGATGATGTTTTTAAAATATAGCCCTGCCAATATGTTGGATTCTGAGGTTTGTGTAGGACAGCTGTTAATCATAAGGCAAGGATGCCTTTTCTGATGGATGTTTCTGTTATTACAATTGAAGTTTTGTCTCTTGAAATTAAGAAACAGTAATTAAAGCGTTTAGCGCCAAGGGCTGATAGAATTGTTTTGACACTGGTTCTTAAAAAAACCTGAAGTACTCCATCTTCCTTCCTAGCACTAGGACTTCAAAAAAATAATTGAGAATTGTAAGTCTTCTGGGGCTGTGGTCAGATTGCATGAGTGGATTTGAGGTGACTTTTAAGGGGGAAGAAACATCTGGCACCTTTTAAAAAGTAATGTTTGTGAAGAAAACAGAGAAGAAAGACAATATTGACAAGATGTGGTAAACAAACAGCCATCATAAAGGCAGGAAATATACTTTGGAAGATTTTGTTCACTGATACATTGAAAAGTTCGATACCCTTAGGAAAAGCTGTAAGAAGTGGACTAATGGGGTCGCTGTAAAGGGCCAGGTTGGAGATAATCCTCAGTCTCCAGTCAGTCATGGATTTCCTTCATGATCAAGACAAATGACATAACTCTGCCCTACTTTTTCCTTTGTAAAGCAGAGTAGTATTTCACTCAATTTCACTGAATTTTTTAGAGTTGGAAGGGACCATAGAGATCATCTAGTCCAACTCCCCTGCTGAAGCAGGATTGC
>JAOTQQ010000167.1:0-13164 GCA_026546715.1 Gallinago undulata | reverse complement strand
TCTCCCCTCAGCCTTCTCTTCTCCAGGCTAAAGAGTCCCAGCTCTCTCAGCCTTTCTTCATCAGGGAGATGCTCCAACCCTTGAATCATCTTTGTTGCCCTTCGCTGGACTCTCTCCAGTAGTTCCCTGTCTCTCTTGAACTGGGGGGCCCAGAACTGGACGCAGGATTCCAGTTGTGGCCTCCCCAGTGCTGAGTAGAGGGGGAGAATGACTTCCCTCAACCTACTGGCCACGCTTTTCCCCTTGCACCCCAGGATCTCTCATTTTCTGAGCTAGGCTTCACATATTTATGTCTAAAAGAAGGTGTAAAGTGCAGGTTTTTAAAGACAGAGGAGCAGAGCTCAAGATCTGTTTATTTGCAATGAATATACTATTCAAGTTCTGTTCCTCTCTAGTGAGGGACTGAATTTTGCACCTGTGTGACAGCCTGTGCTTGAGATACCAAATAAAAGATTAATATGAAATCATAAAAGAGGAGAAGATGAAAGCTGAATACTAAGAAGGAAATAAATACAATTTTGGTAACCAATTACAAAAAACCCCACCATTTATCATTTTAGAGTTCCAAAGATATTAAAGATCAGAAAACTTTCAAAAATAATCATGGACAACTCACAAGACGAATACCCACACAAAGCTGAAAGAACTCACTCTTTATGTTATTAATTTAAAAAATTCCAGTCCTCTACAATGTATTAAATCAGCCCAAATGCACGCTTATGTGGAAACATTATCTGCTGTGAATATATCATTCACCAAAGTTTAACATTCCTCTAGGCTGTACTTCCACTCCAGTTCTCTTCCAAGTATAAGGGAGCCTCAGGCACCAAAAAAAATTTAAAAAAAACAAACTAAACAGCAGAAATCGTATTAGAACAAACTTTCCTGTATTTTGTCATGTTTTTACTAGTATACATAAAATGTTAATGTTAGAGGCACGCATTTTATGTCTAAGTCCAGTAGTTTTTCAGACTGATATTAAATTCAGTTGTCACTCATTCTATCAGAATACAGAGTCATTCCCAGCTGTGCAATTACTAGGACTCATCATACGGAATAACAAATACCTCCTTTCTGAAAAACTAGGATAATCCCCAAAATGTGTTTCGGAAGAAAACTCTTAAAAACGTTTTTCGGGGTGAGCTGAGGAGGCACAACAGATATTTACTGTTGTCTCTCACAACCTTCCCGCTTCCATGTGAGGAGCAACTGTGGAAGAACAGCATGTCCCTGGTCACCAGCTCTAACCCCACCAGGTTTGATTACCTCTGCCTACTTGCATGACCAAGGTCAACCTCCACTGCTTTCTACTTCTTTGTAGAGGATGCAACCAGCGTATGCACAAGCGACCGAGCAGCATTCATTTTTAGCGCACTGAGAGAGGTCTGCTTACCAAACCCTGTTGGGTGACACCTCTGCAGGCCCACGGCCAGCAACAGGGACACACGGCCACCCCAGAAGTCAGCCCCCTGAAGAGGACTGAGCTGCTGAGGTAGTGTTTGTGGTATCATTTGGTCAACAGAATTTTCCTATGTCTGATGGTGATGGTGTCTGAGATGGTGATGGTGTCTGATGGTGATGGTGTCTGAGAAAGAAAAAAAAAAAATCCTTCTATTTGACCTACTCTGTGTTGAATTTGCAAGATTTAGTGACAAAAGCAGAAGCAACGCCTCCATGATTCGCTTGTTGTGAAAGAACCACATAAACCATCACATTTCACACCGTGGCACCTACAGCTACAACTTCTCTTTGGGAGATGATTCTCCTTTCACACCAGCTGTTAACCAAGCCCTGTCAAATGGTACCTTGCAGTGGTGCCAGCTGGACATTCTTAACACATTTGAAACAAGCTTAACGTTTTTAACACAGTATCCAGCATCTTAAATTATATTTTTTACAACCATAAGTCCCCATAATGCAACAGCACAGATTTAACGGGTACTTTTGTGTTAAACTCATCCAAAATGGATTTGGTAGCTGCTTCTTCACAGAATACTCTGGCTGGAGATCTTTAGAGTACAGACAAAAATACGAACAAACAAACACCCCTATTTTGTTGAATTTCTTTGTTCTTATTTGAATGAGCAACACTCGCTGAACAAAATTCCTCAATACTGCTCCCAAGTATAACTAAAGGAAAAGATACGTCAGTACAAGCTTGAACTGAACAGACATATTTTAATTTAATCAGATGGACAAATGGGCTCCCGGGAATGCCACTTGCAATTCAGTAATGAGGACTGTAGGTTGTGTATTTTATAAGAACATTTACAGAGCTGTTCGAGATTACCAAGCACACAAGCAGGATGCATTTTTCATTCCTAACTCTATTGCTACAAGGATTTCCCTACGGAGTGAAAGCGCAAATTTGGGGTTGTAAAAGGCAGCAAGCAGTGGTTTCTATCTCAAAATTTAAGACTTTCAAATCTGCATCCACAAACTTTTCAAAGAAATAGCCTGGTTGCATTCTGCCTATTTTTGGCCCTATCGCCATGACTTACATTTCATGAATGCAAACCTGAAGCCTAAGTGATTTTTTGACAAACGCATAGAATTTACTCTATCACTTGGCCAAGTTATAGTGACTTTATTTGTTGCGTAGAAAACCAAGCGTCGTCTTTGTTAAGGCAGAACGTTTCAACTGCTTTTTTAGAACATTTTCTGGCCAGTAAGAAAATGCAGGGCCAAACTGTAAGGATTATATTATAACAGGTGCTGATGGATAAATGCCTCACGTACCTGATTTGGATAGCCAAGTAGACTTCAATACTACTCTATTAAAGTACTTATGAAAAGCTTGAAAACAAAACAAAAGGTGAGACACGTGTTCAATACAGAGGCCATTTTCCCAGAGCAACGGCTGAGGATCCTTGCCAGCCACCAGGCTGTATAAAGATAAACAATGCACTGCTGTACATAACGAACGAACTCTAAACGATGTTACATTTATTTCTTTTTTTCTGCTTTCACAAATTTCTGAAAGAACCGAACGTGACGGTGCCACTACGATCAGGTCCTGCCCCGCTTCATCGTCCCTTTCAAGACACAGAATTATCCCAATGGATACAGGTTACATCTAGGCACCCTAAGGGCCAGGGCATCTGGAGTGTCTATATAGATTCAGCATCCACCACCGCGGATTATTTGCTCCCAGACAGAGAAAGGAGATAGCTACTTTGCCCTTACCCTGTTGTGAAAATATTTTTTATAATAATAATAGTAATTAATATTAAGCTGGGCTTCTCAAAGATCTTGTATCAAAAATGCAGATCGAAGATCTCGAGCTTTATCAAAAACGATCAGTAATTTACTTCATTCTGCATATCAAGCTGAATCCTTTGGAGAAACCAGCAATACTGCCACAATTTATGCAGGCACATGAAGGAGAAGTGGGGAAAAAACTGTGCTATAGAAGTTCATGCATAACAGTCAAGATACAGTAATTATCTTTAGTTTGCAGAGTACATTTGGTTTTGTGCATAACTTTTACCTTTTACATATTCATTAAGCTGTTTGTATTAAATGTTGTTTTAAAATGAGTCCAGGCTAATTTTGCTGATAAAAAAAAAAATGATTGCTAGCTCCCATTATTGTTTAATGTGGTTGGCTAATTACTTGTTATTTAGACTAAAAATGCTACCACTAATGTTCTGCTAATAGCCAGCACTCTTGGCTAGGCTTTTGGGAAGAAATCTATGTGTATGTATGTACTTAGTTATATCTCTATTCTGAATGCCCTTGCAAATTATTGCTTAGTTTTGTTCCCCTTATTAAATACTTTCAGCTAGAGAAATCTATGCTTATGTTGGGGTGCCTCATGGTAAAACTGGAAGTCTCCTATACCTGCATCCACTTGTATGGGCTCCATGTGAACAGTTTCCCAATACAGATTCCTGAGAGGTTAAGTGCCAAGAAGTGAAGTTTGTTCCCAGAAACGAGGTCCATTATAGTTTAGTGAAGCCACTTCCAGCAATTGCTGGGGTTAGTTTGGTTTGGTTTTATGCCAGCTCCTGCAAGCAGAAGTCTGGAACAGGTCTACTTCGGAGAAAAAACTGCCTTCCACCCATGAGCCAGAATGATTCTGAAAACAGTGCGTGGGGTCAGGTGAGGAGATTGAAAAAATGGTCCGTTCAGCGGCTCACACCATTATTTGCTAGCTGGTTCCTTATGTTCTTATGGAAAATTAAACTACATCAGGTTTCAATGAGCAAACAGGATTGTGAAGGATCGTTTACACTGTCCTTTGTCAGGTGCAATGAATTCAACGTTTTTCATACAAAGCTACTTGACTCATTTCTGTGTTATAGTCATAAATAAGATTTTTTTTTTCAATAGAAATATAAATCAAACATTGTACCACTGTGGAACACAGAGAGCATGTAGAACAGCTGGTTGTATAAGATTTAACTGTATATAGTTTTTAGAGTGGAATGTTAACACACCAGATACGAAAAAGCAAGAATAATGTTACCTTCCGGGAAGAATATATTTAAAAAAATAATTTCTATTTTGGAAAAGATACAGTTAGATGCACAGTTGGTGAATGCAAAATAATATAGACCTTCTACAGAGAATAATTTATTTTCCTTTTTATCTGTTTTATAATTGAATGGCTATTTTCCATCAGTTTAAAACAACCATGGGAATCTTTGTAGATCAAAATTTAATATTATTCTCTAGTAAAAATATTAACATATGTTATTCACAGAAATATTTTTGAAAAGGGATTCCTATATAACTAATCCCTGTCTAATCTTCCTACAGCCTTTATTACTACATTGAAGAGTATCTTTCATCTTTTAGAAACAACCTGATAGCACAGAGGTGGTACACGCACCAGAAAAAAATTATTCTACTTAAGGTATTAGAGAGCCTTTAATAGATCCACAGTAGTGATTTGGGCAACACAGAGTTACTTTGAGGCTTGAAGCAACACTTAAATTCTGAATATTGACAAATTCTACATAAGTAGAGATTGACTCGTGCTTTAACAAGGAAAAAACTAATATCCATCAAAAGAAATGAAAAAGTCACATTTACTATCATATTGGGACTTGCTTTCTTAAACGTGTGTGTTGCTTACATAAATGAACTGCAAAATTCTGCCGCTGGCCACACATTTCCCAGACAGAATAAGTCACATAACGTTATAGCAGGTTTCTTCCTTCATTTCCTTACCACTTGCATTTTTCTCATACAAGAGTTCCCAAAGAACAGGGCAACTATTTTTTTAAGGGGAAACCGTGAACACCTTTGGACTTCACCTAATCACAGAAACTTAACTGAGATGAGCAGAAAAGGCATTAATTTTTATACTGTACTTAATTTTCAAGCAGATACGTAATATGGTAAAGTTTCTCCTGTTGGTCATTTTGGATAGGATCATCCATGCTCATCTGAATAAATACAATAGGTATTAAAATCATCATTCATGGTTTTCTCTTTAAAGTAAGAGCCCAAAGCGAAGCTCCCAAGGTCAGGTTTAGAAATACAAATGAAATAATAGGATTTTCATAAATGAGGAATAATTGATTTTATACTTCCTTACTGCCTAGTGCTTTGGAATATTCCACTTTTGTGTTGATTCAGAATAGGAAGATCCTGCAAACCTTAGTGATGGCCAGAATGACACTATTTTCCTTGGAAGTCATCCCTTTAAACAATGGTCTTGAGAGCGCTTCTGTACCACAAAAATAAACACAAACACTTTGAACCCTCACTATAAATGATTAGATGATAAATGATGTATGTGTCTCAGATGGATGTCAAACAGTCAACCAACCAGTTCAATTGGAAAACAAACAAAAAGCTAGTGCACGCCATTTAAAAAGTGCTTGCTTAATATAAAACTAAAGGATGCTAACAGGAATAAATATCTTTGTAGCATACCAACTAAGGCTAATTTTCCTCAACATCTCTCTCCGCTGACAAGTCTCTTTGGTTTTGGATACTAACTCAGGTTTTCAAGCTGAGAAAGGCAATTTTCAAAATTAGGCATTTTGCTCCTTAGAGAGCCTTAACTGTGTTTAGTGATTTGCTATGTTGTTTTGCTTCTCATTAATTGTCCACACTGTTCCTTCTCCTTGCTCTATCTTTAAAAATACGTTACTGTAAATTAGTACTTGTCCATACAAATGGTCAGCTATTTGCTAATTGTGGTAATCTATGTGCAGGATAAAGCTATAAAAATATGATTTGACCAAAAAATCACTCCAGATTAAAAACACTTTTTCCTCTGCAATGGTGAGCTCTTCCGATTTGTTTTTAAGTTTCAAGATTCAGAATAAAGGAGAATTTCATCAGCATAAAACTTACCTCCTAAATTCAGACAGGATATGAAGTCACAGTAGCATGAAAAACAGATCTCAGTCTTAATGTTGCTCACAAAACGGCCTGTGACTCATGGATGTAATGTCATTTGCCCCTATAAATTCACAAAATCTGTGTGACACCTGTAAGTTGGAAGAGCCCATTATTTCGAGTAATACATACAATGAACACTTGCAAGGCCTTGCTACAGCTAACCGGTCTCTGAAAATATGAAAAAATTACCTGCTATTTATATTTGTATTGTTGCTTCGTGTAGGTTTTTAATGAATAAAATGAAATCTAGACACTGGTCATTCATAGGATTCCAGTATTGTGACAACACCACCTGCCAGCTCACGCATTGAACGTAGCACTGGAGTATTTTCAGTAGCTGGAGCACTGTTGTCCAAAGTCACAACACACCAATGGTCTCTGGCGTGTCTTTAGCCTAAACCAGCTTACTTTCTCCTAAACAATTTGGGAACACGATTCAGTAGGGAGTCACAGATGGTTCCCAAAGGGCATATGGCTCCCTTGGTCTGTGTGAAGATCCAGTGGTTTGAGTACGGATGGCTTATGGGTATTAGGTGGCCTCACCAAAGAACTTGGTGAGTTCATGATCTATTTGCCTCCATACTGTATTCTGCTTTTAAAACTCAAATCTTACTCAATTCAGAGCAATTAAGTTACACAGATGTAAACCCAGTCAGAATCTCCTGTTTCCCCAGAAGAGCCTACAATGACATTAGGAAGACTTTGTGGCAATCTCTTTAATTGAGTATTATGGAAATTGGAATTGAATATGGAAATACTTGTTTGTCACCTTGTATCTAACCAAAAATAATTTAGAATTGACTAGCCAGGGGAAGCTGTGTTTCTAAACTATTGCTTATGGAATACTGTTTGTTGAAAGTAACAAAAGGATGTAGGGAACAAGGGATCAATCAAAGGACCTGGATGAAAGCTAAATTAAAATAACAAACTGAGACACCTAGACAGCTAAACCACCATGGGTAATTGCTAGTTACCAAAAACATCAGTCAGGAGGTAAAGGGTGATTATATCTTTTCTTCTTATTGGCAACTTTTATTTGAGTGTACAACCTGCAAGTAGCTTTGGAATTTCATCTGCTAATAGCTGATCATATAACAGCTGTCTGTATAAACATTTTATTTTCTTAATAGCATCTCCATCTGGGCTAAGGAATGAGACTTTTGGAGTGGGGGAAGTGGACCTCGTTAATGAAATTTATGTTGTTCTCAATTTAAGATTGGGTTGCTGCAATACAATCTACAGGAATAAAATCTTCAATTAGGTTGTAAACTGAAGCCAATGTTCAATACAACACCCTTTCACTAATTAGCATCTCATAATGTGCGGTGCTTGAAGATTTACGCTGGCTTCAGCTGATGGTAATTAAAATACAAGTACATTGGGCAACAAGAGTAAAACTGTGGCTTATGCACTTAAGTCAGCACATTGTTTTTCCCTCTAATTGATTCAATCCACCTTCAGCACTGCTTCTTCTTCCAATGTCCAGTTGGAAAATCTCATGTTTTCTCTACAGCGGGAGAGCTCATCTCTGGCTCAACCTCCCCCCCCTATGCCAGATGAAAACCAAAACCAAGTGGAAGCACTGCATGAGGGAGCAAGATATAAAAAGCCAATGCACATCCCCATGAATCAGCCACAAAGATGTGCCTTCAGCCTCAACAGCAAGCATTTGGGAAATACAACACAAAAAAAAGGTTTGTCTTGATGGTTACTAAGGATGAAATTGCTTGAGAGTTAACTATGTAAAGATTTTCCCTGCACCAGCTTTATGTTGACATGGCTGTGTTAAAGGCAATATTATCTATTGCCTCATTATATAGAAAATTCAGTAACCTGAAGTCTTAACTGATTATTCTTTGAGGGGAGGGAGAGAGAGAGCGTGAGCAAACCCACCAATGTGTCTGTGCAGATTTGGAGAACTCTAGATACACAGAACTTACAAAGAGTCCTTGAAGAAAGCAGCTGGAGTTGGAATATGCTGTTACAATACAATTGTTAAAAAAACCCAAAGTTGCAAAAGAGAAAAGCTTGAGGAAAATCCCTGAAAAACTTCAGTAGTGATATTATATAATGGAAGGAATTCAACTTGGGTTCCTCAAAGGGTTAAAATCCTATCTCAGGCATCCAGAAATTACAGCAAAGACTTTATTAATTTCAGGAAACCTAATGTCACTCCTGGGTGTACAGTAGCATGGACAAGTGTCTTACCTCTCCCTGTGTTCATTAGCAATAGTGGAACAGAAGGAAGAGCAGACCTGGAGTGGAACTGATAATGGTAAGCACATGAAGTCCACCATTTGAGGGAGGGGGGGTGTCAGGGGGCAGTATTTAGGCTCGGTATTTGGGATGAACTGTAGTCTAGCCCTGTAGACTGAACGCTCATAAATTGCTGGGATGCAGTAGGGCTGCTCCCAGGTGTGCAGTTTTCTGCTTTGCTTCATTTAAGAGGCATTAAAAGCGTGCTCCAGAAGGGTTCTGCGATAGGAACCAGAACGCAGGAAGAGCAACGACCAGCGATTCCCTTTGCAAGTGCATGCCTCATCTGTGCTGTAATGGCACAGATGCATCCATCTTTTAGCTGAAATGAGATTAATTATGGTGTTTGGCGCCGCTTCTGAAGTACATCAGGTCTACTAACGTGAAATCCACCTGATGTGGTACGTAGCAGGTGCCTTCATTGAAAGCCCAAGTTTGCTGGTGCAGCTCTGAGAGAATCTCCGTGGGACAGTCACACAAGGGTATCTCATGCCTTACAAGCAATTCAGGGCCAAATACCATCAGCAATGCACCCCAGCTGTTCTGCAACATTCCAACAGCCCAAAGAGGCCATAAACCCAATCTAACTGGTCTGTTAAGTCAGGTTCACGGCTGCCTCGTGCCACCAGGCTGGCACAAAGCTGCTGAAATACGCTGGCCCCGTATTCTGCCTACAAAACAGTAGAAAACCTTAAATAGTCACACCTGAAGTCATGCGCTATTCTTTTATACGCCAAAACAACAACCTACTTGGAAATTTTGTTCCAATGTGGAAACACAAAGAAAAGGAAACTGCTCATTCAGTACAAAGAATGGAAATGCTATTAAAAATGGGGATCTTTCTCTGTTTCCAGTTCACCTACCAGTTGTGTTCAACAAGAGAGAGAACATTCCCACCTGCCATAAAGGCACATCCAGTGAGTAGCTAAGCCAGACTTTCGCCATTCCACCCAGAAGTCCTTACTGAAGCTACTGGAAATCAAGCAGGCTCTGCTGGGCACTGAGCCCTAGTCCTACTCTCTTTAAAAGTATACAGCAGGTTCTCTTGAACACACAGACACTAAACACTGTCAGAGATCTTTCCTGAAGTCTACTTCTTTTTTCCAAAAGAAGATGAAAAAAATGTTGTTTTATTGACCAAGAAGATAAACTTTATTTTATGCATGTAGTATTATGATCTCTGGGGGCCTTTACTGCAAGGGCAACAATAAAGCTCACAAAAACAATAATTTCTTCAACTGTCTCTAAAAAAAACCCCAAAACTAATATCATAGAACTGCAAATGTTCTTTCACATTGAAATGTTCTTTCACACTCTCCTTCAGTTAACATCCACCTAGGCTAAAATGGTCCATTTTGGAGATGTTAAGGAAATTGTTTCCAATCCCTACAAGGCTACTGACACAAGTAATGTGTTTGCTGGGATTTTTCAGGCTCACTGAAAGGTTAGCACTTCTCACAAGAGAGATTTAAAGATAGTACACACATAGTACAGACAATTCATTATTATATGGTAGCTTTCAGGAGACAAGAGTTGTGTATCTTTATATATATGTGTGTGTGTATATATATATGTATGTGACTGCATATATCTACATACCAGACAAGTACTGTCCTCAGGTGCACTCACATGAGAGCCAAGGTTTACAAAAGAAGCTTTAATACTTCTCATGGACTTGACTTTTTATTCTCCACCATTTTCCCAGACTCCCCCACAAACTATCCCAAATAAATGAACGATCTGTTAGTAGAGAAGCAACAGAAAATGAAATAAACTGTGCAGTTCTGCCTGGTCGCCTGGATGTCCCAGAAAACTCAGAAGTCAGCAGCAGTAACTGGAGTGACCTCAAGCCATCTCCACCTGGGTGTGTACATCTAGCTGCAGAGGGATGACAGAAAGAGAAGCTGCTCTTTGTCTTTAAAATAATGAGACTGGTCACGTATGATGCTAGATTTAAGTAAAGCACAAATTTTAGTCTCTGACTTGGATGATACAAAACTTTCCCTCAATAATTACTTACAGTGATATTCCAAATGCCATTATGTATCGAAAGGATGTGGTGGGCTTCTGGATGTGATATTAGTTAATGACTGATGGACGGTACCTGCTCACGTGTAACTGTTATTAAGCCCCTTGTGATCCAATATGGAAATTGCAACACTTTTGACTGGTACAACGTAAACTGCCTGCGTATCTCACCATTTTAATATTTTTTTGCCTAACTGGCAGACATAGAGGGAACACACAGCTTATTATGTGCAAATCTGGAGGTCCATGACTTGGAAATTATATATGGCCACTAATTAATCTAACTTGTAATGCTGAAAATACTGTTTTCTGACTAAGCATTTCAAAGTTTAGTGATTTTATTTACTGTGGATCCCAAGTAAACTCTACCCAGGAATAAAATAACTTTCCAACGTTTCCCATTGGAAACAGCGCATCAGAGCTCAGCCTTCTGAAATGTGAACAACAGGAGGGCATAACCCACATACAAACTTCGAGGTTATACACAGTCCTTAGGTGAATTCCCAAAACTCAGAGTTGTGGGTACAGACATTTAAACTGGTTCTCCTTTTCAGCTACAAAAGATGGGTACATAATATTAACATGTCTTCAATACAATGGAAGAAAAAATTATGTTATCTGCATGAGGAAAGCACAGTGGTCCTTTCCATTATAGGATATATTTAACCTGTCTTCTTAGTGATTGAGTAAACCTGATTTATAGTGCTTATGAAGCTGAAAGGCTGCAAGACGTGCAACAACTTTATATTCAGTTCACTAGTGTTGCGTGAGGGACCTGGAAAAAGTCTGCAAGGCCTCTTAAATCTCAGTATTTATCGCATCAGTTGGATAGGTCTTTCAACAAAATCACAGAGTCTTAGCTTAGATAAGGGAAGCCTTCAGGTAACTGTGCTTTAAAAAGTACAGACCCAAGAACAATCAACTGCCCAAAACTTCACAGAAACTACCAACACTCTTCTAACGGTGAAGTGATTAAAACTGTCCTCCAAGGATGAATTTCAAAATACAGAAAATTATACAGTGGCAGAAATTGAAGCATACAGCATTAGGTCATTCTCAATCCTTCCACCAAATGAAAGAAAATCTCTCTCTCCCCCTTCCTCTATCTCTGCCACAAACATAAAAAAATCTTTCATATTATATATGCCCCCCCCTTTCTTACCTTTCTATATTTTTTTAATTTACTCTGATTTAGATTCTGCATTAATGACCTAAACCAGTTTCACAACTAGTGAAACTTTGGTTATTACTTGATTAACAGATATCTACTTCCCTATTGCTTCCTCTCCAGTTTGAAATCTTGATTTCCCATTTCTCTGCTTCCTAGGATTCTTCATAGCCTAAGGGTTTTCCTTCTTAACATTTATTTTATGCATGCTTCTATAACTTAACCAATTCATATTGTTAAGTTTATTTTATTTAAGATGGGAACACACTTTTTTTTTTTTTTAATGTATGGTGGTTAAATGAGGAATATTTTGCAAAGGAAGATATCCTGAATTTCACTGAATTATTTTTAGAGTTGGAAGGGACGATAGAGATCATCTAGTCCAACTCCCCTGCTGAAGCAGGATTGCCTAGAGCTAGAAGTTTATGTTGCCTAGTGCAGAAGTGTATGTTCAGGATTGTGTAGTTCAAGTCACAACCACATGGAAGGCAGTTAACCCTATTTTTGAAGTAAAATGAGAAATTACAAAATAGAAACTCAACAAAATACATAATCTTAATCTTGAGATAACTCATTGTCAAGCCTTATGCATTAGTCTTTAAAGAATGTTACATTGTTAGTAACATATGTTAGTTACATTGAATTTCTTCAGTATTTAAAGAACTCCCTCAGTATTTAAAAGGAATGCTGGAAGAAAATAATTGAACTGTTTAACCCAGCCATTAAACCTGTAGTCATCCAGGCTTTTATTTTTTAACTTTAGACATTTCATATTTCTAGGTTGAATAAAGCCTTTTGCAATATGTTGAATAGGCCATCATTAATGCAATCTGATATAATGACTAATAATGTGGCTATGTAAACTTCAGGATAAATTTAAGAATAGAAGCTGTACTTTGAACCCCTCTTCAGTAGCACATCTAACTAGAGCAAAGTGATTCTGTTCTTGGGACCACAACCTGAAACTAAACTTAAACAGAAATACATGATGTTTTGTCAAAAAAATAAATCATAGAATCATAGAATTCTCTAGGTTGGAAGGGACCTTTAAGATCATGCAGTCCAACCATCGACCTAACTCTGATAAAAACCACCACTAAACCATGTCTCTAAGCACTATGGCAACCCAGCTTTTAAATATCTCCAGGGATGGTGCCTCAACCCCTTCCCTGGGCAGCCCAGTCCAAGGCTGAAGAACCCTTTCTGTGTGAACATTTTTCCTAATCTCCAACCTGAACCTCCCTTGGCACAACTTGAGGCCGTTTCCTCTTCTCCCATGGCCTGGGACTTGGGAGAAGAGACCGACCCCCCCTGGCTACACCCTCCTTTCAGGGAGTTGGAGAGAGCCA
>JAOTQQ010000166.1:0-13164 GCA_026546715.1 Gallinago undulata | reverse complement strand
CCCCCCCCCCCCCCCCCCCCCCCCCCCCCCCCCCCCCCCCCCCCCCCCCCCCCCCCCCCCCCCCCCCCCCCCCAGGCTTCTTTTTTGTCTTGGTTTCACCCTTGTCCATCTACTTTGAATTATATGCAAATCAGAAACATTGACCACAGATGTGTTTATTTCACTGTAGCAATGCATATGAAGCTTATTAGTAGCAGACAGCGGGCTGATCTGTCTAGGTTGGTAGCACAGAATATGTCTGTGTTCAGGAGCCTGTCTTTGCAAGTAAAAGGGCATTATGTATATATTTTCGGTTGTCAGTTCTGCAGGCAAAAATAAGAAAGGAAAAGACACTTTCCCTCACTGTGGCTTTGAAGCTGTCAGGGAGGTGATGCTTGCTTGAATTCATACCAGGGCGATGCCCCAAGGTTTGAAGGGGGACATAATTCTTGGTTTCTGGGATGTTCTATTTTTTTTTTCCAGGCAGCTTATTACCACCGCTTCCTAATTCATACTGTGACATAATAATCTGGTTAGCCTTTATCTAATCAAAATTATTATGTAGTACTGTACTGAGTGCCTGCCACTGTCACATACTGGAGTGTCTTCTAAATACTGTATACTTCTGACTAACAAAAAAATCCCACTGATATTCTGTTTTTATAGATGTGTGTTCCCTACAGAATATTGTTCTAAGTGGTTATGTATTAATTACAATTCATAATCATTGAGAGGCTTCTGAATATGTGAGCAATTACTGATGGCTTTATCCACCTTTTAATCTAATATACATTTAGCATTTTTTTAATAGTTTAAACAGAATTTTAGCTGTGTGGTTTTGGGTTGTTTTTTTCTTTGTGGCTTCTTTTTGTGTGTGTGTGTGGGGGGGTTGGTTTGGGTTTTTTTTCTTGATCAGGGCAAGAATTTCAGTCAAGGGGCTTTATAGCAAATTGCTAATGAAGGTGAGGATTTTAGATATTTTTTTTTCAGAGTTCTTGAGGCATCTGGTTTAATGTTGAGACTTAAAAACAGAGCATTGTTTTTAAGGTCCCTGAGACTATTCCAAATTTTTTATGTGGCCTTAGAGTGAATCCTTGCTATGGAAAGGGTAAGTGTCCTTCTCTTTAGCTAAGACAGAAGCTTCTACTAGAGAGATACTGTGTAGTGCTTGGACGATGCATCATGATTTGTCTTAAAACAACTTTGTATTTCGTAGGTGCCAATAGCTGTTGCATGTATTAACACCCCAAAAAAGAGGAAAATTACTTGTACAATAATGCCACGTTTAAATTTTTTCTTCTCCGTGGGTATGAGTAGTGAAACATGAGTACTGTTAATCTGGGTATGAAGAAATATGATCTGATGCATATATGGAGAGTTTCTCTTTCTGTAAATAATCATTGTAGGTCAGAAAAGCACTGACTCCGTGGAAATTTAATGATACACAAAATGTCCAATTGCAGCTGTTTCAAGAAACCACACAATGTTTCTGTTAGAATGTAAACCAATGCAATTTAATTCATTTGGTTCTTATCCTAATTCATGTGTCTCCTTGAAGAAGGGCAATAATTAAGCATTTATAAAACGCCTCATTTCCTCTATTGATTACTCTTTCTACTTGGCCTGGGAAGACAGCTCTACCAAAGAGTTGAGGTCAGTCAGTGGCTTCTTGGTAGGCTCAGCTTCTGAGTTGCATATAGGAAACGGTCAGGTTTTGAGGTAGTATCAAGATCCTTTAGTATTTTCGTTTGTTTATTTGAGCCAATTACAGACTTAAAAAAAATAAAAATGGTAAATTTGATTTTGATGAGTATTTCTTTAAACATCTGTGAAGTGTTGCAGCTAACGTTGCTTGGCCAAGTTCCCACGCAGCTTGGCAAGTCTGTATACTCCATCTAAGAGGAAAAAAAATCAGATGGGATCATCCAAGAAGCAGGGATTCCATTTATGCTTCTGAACAAGGAACTTAAGAGGATTTGATGGCTGATCTTATTAAAGCTAAACTTGTAATACTATATAAGTTTATATGTGTATTTTTTTTACTATTTTAGAGGAGTTTGTCATAGAAGCTTTCATTGTGAGCTATTTCTGAGAACACATCGATGGGTATGGTAATAGACAGGTACTTGCTGAAGTCTGGAAGATGGCTTTTAAGATTCTGGTGCCAGTACAGATCAGAGCCACTCCATTGAGCAGCAACATTTCATACAAGAGCCCTCTCTGGTTTGGTGTTTGGAGTGACACATTGGACTGAGAGATCTCCCATATTCAGCCAGGTTTGAAGTTCCTGTGCATCCTCACTTTTGCATGCTTTCAATTTTGGCATCTTGAGCTGTTGTAGCTTAAGATTTGTAGCAGGAACAAATAGTCTTTCCTATGAGGTGGTCAGATTGTACGAGCTAATTTTAGAGTTTCTTGCCAAACTTGCAAGAGTGCTGCTACAGACTGGTTTAGCAGAAGTGTTGAGCTTCATGAAGCAGTACATGCTGTTGCAGAAAGAGTCAGTTTTCTTCCCCTCCTCCTCCTCATTCCTGCCCTGCCAGATTTTAGCATATGCCTGATCTTGCGATGAGGAAATTTGGGGGGCTGAACTGCTGCAAAGCTAGCCCCTGCAAACAAACAGAAAAAAGGATGAGTTTCTGTCTCTGACCCATTTCACCAAGGGTCAGGGGAGCTGGAGTAATAAGATGGCAGAGGTGGAAGGGGAGGACAGGACTTTCCCTTCTTACGTCAGCTGACCAGAGCGTGGCTTTGTTATGGTGTTTGAACAGCCTGTGAAGGAGAAGCTTTTTGGATACTTCTGAAGGCACTAGATCTTTCTGCCTCTTGGCCCTGTGCGTTTTCAGAAGAACATAACCAGTTAATACCTGAGTTTCCCCAGTAAGTTTTCTTTGGCAATAAACACCATGAACAATTTAAGTGGGAAAAAATGGATTTTACTAGGTCTAGAAGACAGATGTCAAATCATCCCTATAATGAAGAACAGGCCATATGTTAATCAGAGATGCAAATGTGGCTTCATGATTTAATTTTGGGCAGCAGTCAGATCATAAGTGGAGAGAAAATAAATTTAAAATAGCAAAACCTGTGCAGAAAAGGAGAGAAAAGCAGGTGAAAATAAAGAAGTGTGAAGGAGGCTGGTATATTTTGACAGGATCATAACCACAGGAAGGACAGAGGAGAACTGACAGAAGAATGAAAGACTGAGAAATTGGATGTAATTCAGTATCCTTGTAGTGGTTATCCAATCTGAAACTTAGTTTTCTTGGGTCCTTTACTAAACTCTTCTTCCACAGGCCTGTCATAAGGATTTTGAGAAAGAAGATATGGACTTATGTCTAATGTAGAGTCCCAACAGCTGCTGGTTTTGCTGTTGCTTTTGCTTACACCAGGGTTTTCACAGAATCATAGAACGGTTCCAACCTCCCTGCCATGGGCAGGGACACCTCCCACTAGACCAGGTTGCTCAAAGCACCATCCAGCCTGACCTTGAACACCTCCAGGGATGGGGATGGGGCATCCACAGCTTCTCTGGAAAACCTGCTCCAGTGTTTCATCATGCTCACACTAAAGAATTTGTTCCTGAGATCCACTCTAAATCTACACTCTTTCAGTTTAATACAGTTACCCCTTGTCCTGCCATCACTACCCTGCAAAGAGGTCCTCCCCACCTCTCCTGCAGGGGACCTACCTTTAGGTATGGCAAGGCTGCTGTTCTACAGCTGGAGAGGAAGGAGGAATGGCTGCACCCTGTCATGGGGACATCACTGTCATGCTGTTTTCTAACACTAGGGCTCTTTGTTACTGTTGTTTAGCAAACTAAAATCCTGTCTTAAGCATAATGGAGAAGTGGATTCAATTTTCAGATTATTGTGATGTATTCATTTATCACATTGTGTAGCTATGTCATAGAAATCCTTGCGGGAGAAGCCCTGGGCTGCTTTAGGGGCCGTTAGAGGGTCAGCCTGGCGGCTGGCGTGGGCCTGCACCAACAGACGGATGCCAAACCACGCTTGCTGTGCTCGGAGTTTGATACGGAATTATTTGAACTCTGTACAAATCCTTACCTTGACTTCGCTTAGATTAGTCTTCGGAGAAGGAACTTCAGTCTAGTTTAATGTCTCACTTTCATGACTACTAAAGAAATTAAAGCTTATCTCTGAAACGGTTACCCTGCTAAACAACAGAAACTGCTAAGCCACAGAGCGCAGTAATAAAGCAGATTGCATCATAACATAATCCTGAAGATAAGAGCATTTAAAGCTTTGATCTGCTTTTTTCTTTTCCGAAAATTTCAACAGAAGTGTAGGTGCAGTTCTGCGAGGTGAGAAGTAATCTCTTTCCCAGGATAAGCCAAGGCAGTATGGAGTGTTAAAGATTTTTTTTTATTTTTTTCTTTCTTCATCATCTTGAAAATTCTTGCCATCTGGAAGTACTTGATTGGAATGGTCAATGATTTATGTATTTTTTCTGCAGTTCAATTCATTAAACTTAGTTCTTGTTGGAGAAAAGGTGCCAAAGATAATTTTAAATTAAATGTATTGCTTGCCAGTCTCACTGTGAAACAAAAATAAGAGGCATACAATAAATTAACATACTTCTAATACTGAATTTCTTTCTGGATTTTGAGGGATTGGCAAATTGGAGGATTATGCAAGAACAAAAATTATCTGATTGTGTTACTGCCTCCTGAGTTGCAATTACCATAATGACTGCAAATGTACCTGTTTGTGTAGCAGTTCATAATAAAAAGGTCTTTTTCCTAGCTACTGTTCTTGATGACAATCTGTTAAATACTGTTGAAGTAAACATTTTTGATGATGAAGGGCAAGTAAGACAGGCTGAGAGAGTTGGGGTTGTTCAGCCTGGAGAAGAGAAGGCTTCAGGAAGACCTTATAGCTCCTTCCAGTACCTAAAGGGGGCCTATAGGAAAGATCAGTAGAGACTCTTCATCAGGGAATACAGCGATGGAACAAAGGGTAATGGTTTTAAATTGAAAGAGGGGAGATTTAGATGAGATATTAAGAAGGAATTCTTTCCTGTGAGGTTGGTGAGATACTGGAACAGGCTGCTTGGGGCAGTTGTAAATGCTCCTTCCCTGGGAGCGTTCAAGGCCAGGTTGGATGGGGCTTTGAGCAACCTGCTCTAGTGGAAGGCCCCCCTTGCCATGGCAGGGGGGTTGGAACTAGATGATTTCTAAGGTCACTTCCAACCCGAACTGTTCTATTATTCTATCAAGTAGCTGTGTCATGCTGTCAGCAACTTGTTAATGCTGTTACTCGTATTAAGTAAACAGTTTTTCATTTCATGTTGAAAGCATGATTCATGCAGTATGTAGAGTTAGAATCCATGGTGCTGTTTGCCCTTTTGACCCTGTGGCAGTATCTGGCTGAGATGGGTGCTCTTTGCTCTTGGCCATGGTGTTCACCTTTTGTATGAGCAGGTTGGAAGATCTGCTGACAAAGTGCGTGGTGCAGATGGGCAGGTGCATGGGCATCTTCCATCTGTACACTGTTTTGGATTGGAAAGGGGATACAGGATTACAGTCCTTCTTATTCTATGAAAATTCAGGATCAACACATCTTGTAAGATTCATAATCAACTTGGAATTTTTAAGTTTAAAGTCCACTCCCTTTGCTCAGTGTGCCTTTAAGCACTTGGAAATGCACATCCTGTTCTGCTTGAGAATAAGGTCTTACATATATTGGTGTAGAAGGTTGTTGGATATGATTGGACATAATGTTATGCCACAGCAGTGGTGTTCTCTAGGGATTAACATAACTGTGGTCAATTGAGTCATTGGGAGCAATTTGAAGTGCTGCTGGTTTCTCCATTTGGCAACCAGCCTAATCCTCTTGAGATTGTCCTTTTGTAAGAGATGGGGAAAAAAAAAAGCTTTTCATTTTTCTGGCTTTCTTTGAGCTGGTGGATTCAATCTTTCTTTTAGAGAAGTCTGTGTCAGGGTTCCCATTGACTTCAGTGGAGCATGCAGTGCAAGGCCTCAATGTTTTGCCATCTGTGTGGGAACAGACTGCAGGAGGAAGAAGGCTGGCAAGAAAATGTTTAGCTTTTTTTTTTTTTTGGTGGGGGATGGAGCTCTAAGACAGTTTGGTCTTTGGTTTGCATGCTTCTGAGCTGCTTCTGTTAGATGTACAGATGCCTATAAGACAGCCCAATGACTACGAACTTCATGCACGTCTAGGTTTGCTGCTTATATACCCGTTTATGAGCAGCTTCTGTCAGAACCTTTCTACACCTCATCTCTGCAAGGTTCAATAGCCAAATAGCCAGCTCTGCAGCAGTGTTTGTTAGCAGTAAGAGGAGAAAAAAAAGACTCAAAAGCTTTGGCCCCAAACCTCTCCTGTGCTTTGTGAACAACTTGGAGCCTGTGAGCGCTTGGGCTTGCTGTGAATGTGCAATGGAGGAACATGAGGGGTTGTGAGCTTCACCTCATGCATTCTTACTGCTGGGAGACAAAGAGAGCCAGGTGGGTCTGCTGTGGTACCGCAGCAACAGAGAGGGATTTTCTGCTTCATGGGTTTCACTCTTAAAAAAACAGTAATAAGATACAATAATTTTTCTAAAAAAATAAGAGTGCAAACAGTGTTAGGCAGTCTTAGGCCCTGGGAGACACTGCATATTTTCAGACCTATGGCTAACTCAGTCTGCCAATACAGGTGGGGTGTGTGTGTGTGTGCAGTCCAGCAGACTTGAAAGTCTGTTGTAGAAAAAGGATGGTAGGGCTTTGCTTTATGGAAAAAGCACAGATGATGCCTGCTTCATTTCTGGCTTTGCTTTCAAACTGGCAATCACCGGTGGACTCCAGGGCACAGCTTCATTTGAAGGATCCTGGGCTGAAAGCCCTTGTTCTCAAAAGGGGAGGAGGCTGGGAGGTCCTCCTGTTAAATATGCACATAGGCATCACTCATGGGCTCAGGATGATGGCTTACATCTTCAGCAGCTACAGTATTTAGCAGAAAATTTGGATTAATTGGGTTTTCAGTCCGATTTAGCAAATGGAAATGAAGGCGCCGACTGGTTTACTAAAAAAGATAGGATTTTTATATCTTTCTTGGTCAAATTTCCAAGCTTTGTGGCAAAGATGTCTGCAGGGGACAGTCATTACAGACTGCTCCATATTCTTTGTCTCTTTTCCCATCATCCTGGGGATTTGAAATGTCATGAAGCAGAATTAGAGAAACTGTAAGTGCAATTTAGGAGTAAAAGTGAATTCTAAGCAATCTGGGAACAATAATACTTTCAATAGTTAACGAAGATTTCTTAATATCCTATTGAACGTTAGCTTTCAGTAATGATTTGTGAATGTTATTGAAGACATGTGCAGTAAATTCTGTCCTGTATAAAGTAGAACTTGCACCACATATGTATGAGCTGCTTCCTCAGCAGATTTCCTTCTTTGTGGGACTCTCTGAGGCCTCCATTGCCTGGCACTTGCACTGCCCTTTATTGACATTTTTCCTCCCCTCTTTTTTTCCCCAACATGGAAATATGAAGTAAGTTTCTGCAGAAGTCTCAGCAATGTTTATAATCCATAGTTTCATTCTTCTTTTGCAAAGTTGCCCATTGCTTTGGAAAACAATTGTGAAAATGCATTCAACTTCTTAATACAGTTTCTTGTTCTAAAAATTCAACATTTCCTTGGGTTATAGGTTTTGATTTTGTTTTTCTGTTTTCCCTGACTCAAAAGGAGCTGTTTATGTAGGAGCTCACAAAAGATTGCAGTAATTAAAGGGGAGAAGGGATGAGGAAAGAAGAATTGGGAGGGGAATAAATCTGAAAAAAATGGTTCTTTGAAAATACCCTTACTTAAAGCTGAGTACATGAAGCAAGTGAAACTGTTAGTGGAGTTTTCTGGTGTCCTGAATTGTAGTGTTCAAATTCCTGAAATGTTTCTAACAGTTTGTTTCTCGGTGAATTTAAGGAGTTCAAGTGGCATGGCTTTGTACAAACATTTGTATCATAAAGGTTTTTCTCCATTTGAAAATTATTTCAGATTATACTATAAATGCAAGTTTAAAATGAAATCCTGAATAAGTCCAGTCAGGACTTGTGAATCAGGCTGAAGTACATTTATTCAGCTTGTTCAACTTTCAGACTGCAGTACTCAGATTTATTGTCTGTGTTTTGGAACATTGTTATTTAATAGAGTCCCCTGTTTGAACCACAAACAGATGTGAAACCTAAAAGATTAAATGAACTTATGTCTTAGTAGCTGCTCTGAATTGCAATTCCCTTGAGAAAGGTAGGGCTTCAGAAAATGCTTAGTGACAGTTTCTATAGGTGAACTTTGATAGTAAACTTCATTTAATCGGAGATATAGTCAATATTGGTAACAGAAGTAAGGAATGTCTGATTTATCTTCAGTCATGTATTGTCCAGGGTACTGTCCTACGAGTATCTATGTGATACAGTGGTGAAGCAGTTCTGATTACTCTGGACCAAATGTTATGAGAATGACTTAACATCTTGGAGAAAACCACAAATGTATAAATATTCATGAAGATGTGATTTTTTTAGGAACGAAAATTTTATCCTATTTTATACCGACACTAAATATTCTGTGTTTGTATTTTAAAGCTGTAGTATATATAATGTGTATCTCAATGCACAAGAATAAGAATCAGTAAAAAACATTACTGCTTGGCTTGACTTAAAGAGGAAAAAAAAAACACCAACACAGTGTTGTCTTAGAGTTACTCAAGTAATAACCACAAGTATCCTGTTTCAAAGGACCACTATGGAAATATAAAACACTGCATGTACATTCCTGTGCCATTCACTAACAAGAAATGATACTGATCTGAATGTTTTCTGCAGACGTGCTCCCTATAGTTTCCTTCCCCATGTTTAACTTTTAATTACTTTTTTGTTAAGGTCACATTGTATGTTAGAACATCGGGTAGTCTGTTTCTCACTTACAGATTTCCCAGACTTTTTCTGTATTCCTTTCCCTACAGGACTAAATCAGGCATGGTTTTCTTGTATTCTGGGTGATGGAGTATGACCACCGTTTCAGAATATGGCCTTATATGAAGCACTTCACATACTTGGTACTAGAGCCTGAAGTTGATTTCATGAAAAGGGAAACCACAGCCGCGTTTGTCTCTTGGGGCACACATGCAGCGGAATCTAGGCTCTTAGATTAATAAATTACCCTTTGGCCAGTTCCGCAGTAAACTCAAGAATGCATAAATTAATTAGATTATTAAAAATGAGTTCCCAGGCCTGTTACTTTGTGACAGTTCTTGCATGGCCCTGAGGACAACATTCACATAAAGTAGGTCATTTCGTAAGCAGTGGAACTTGGAAACAGTTGAATAGAGAAAAATTATATTTTTTCAAGTATATTTTTGTAGATTTTATGCTACTGCTTAGGCATGTTTTAGACTGTGTTCTGCTCAACAAACATAACTAACACCTCACTTACAGTCACTTATGTTCCTGTTTGACAGAAAGGTAGGAGGTTTCTCTAGGTGAAGCTTGTGAAACTTCAGGTGGGTAAATTTGTAATATATTAAGTGGGCTATAATACACCTTTTTAATTTGTATTAAATTATATCGATGATTTCTTTCAAAACCTGGGAAAAAGGAATTTGTTACTTTCCACACGTAATGATTTTCACAAAGCTATTGAATTGCTTAATTTCATGCTCTCAGAATGGTACCCCATCTTTGGGCAGAAATTGTTGGCACAAGATCTGGTTCTTTACCTGCTGGCTCCTTTTGAAACATGATTGAGATGAAATACACTGTTTTGTCATCATAGTCATGATAATACAACAAAAAGAAAAGTCAGATTTTGTTGTTTAGGTCTTTTTGTTGTTGTTGTTAGTTTTTTTTTCTTTTAATATTTTCTTTTTAAAAAGCGTAGCCCTACTAAGGACTGGTCCTGAAGGTCCAGGTCAGATAGCTGAGCCTTTTTTGCAGTCCCTTGAATGCTTACTGTGGCCAACACAAGTTTTGTTTAAACAGCCTCCATGTATATTAGTTCTCTTACACAGATCACTGACACTTCATATATTGATGTGATCAAGGAAGGAGTCACTGCCAAGAGAGCACTATGCCTCACCTTCCTCCCACTGATGTGTGCTGTTAGAGGGATGAGAACCTGCAGGAGAATCTGGAAAGCCAGACCCAGGCTCTCTAGCTGCCTACACTGTCTCACCTTCCTTGATATGGTGACTCAGGACTTCAGGGAATGGGATGGATGAAATCTTTTGTCATGCCTAAAAGAGTCTGTTGGTTTTTAAATTTTTCTCTCTCTTTTTTTTTTTTTTTAACTACTTGTGTCTGCCTGGTTCTTCCCTCTTGGGAGGACAGCAGTCCTTATGCTTTATACATACGTTACTTTGAGATAAAAATACCCTGTTAACTTGACTAGGTGGTTATTCCATCTCATTGCTCTAATACTTAACCATATTTCTGTGGAAATTCAGTTAAGAAAAAATGAAACAAGCAGACAAAGACAAAAAGCCCCACCAAAAAAGCAACCCTAAACCCAAAACTGCTTCTAGTGATGCTGTAGAGTAACAAGCAGGTGTAGTCTCATCTTCTGCGTTTGTACTTGAGCAGAGTAAAACTGTGAACGGGCTTATGGTGGCATGACAAAGTAGACTTTGCTGTCTCTCTGTGAACAAAAATTTCTGCCTACATGGAAATAAAGTGCTTGTTGCATTTAAACTAGTAAGTGCTTCAGGTGGATAGGGAAGCAGCTTAGAAGAGACTGTAAATTCAGCCCTGTTTACTCTGAGGTTTTATAATATAAGCAGCTAGATATACTCTGTAATTAGACAAGAGAGACTTCAGAGACCTGATGTGGTAAACATAATTTGCCTGGCAGGGCTAAGATTTTTGGTTTGGTTTTCTTATTGCATGCAAACATATTTATGTTATAATATCAAGGATTTAAAAGGCAGTGAGGAGAATGTGGTTGACCATGCAGCCTTATTTCTGCTTACACAGGCTTCTGCCTTCCCTCTGTGCAGAGGAAAGCACACAGAGAAAGCCAGTGTGTGAGTGTTAAGTCTGTGTTAATGCACAGAGCTCTGTGTGTGAATTAGGATTGAGCAGGCTACCTCATGTCTGGCACTTTTTCTGATTGCTTTAATTACAAGGTAACTGGCAGTCTCCCATGAAATTTCAGATAAAAAGCACATCAGGATTTTTTTTTAAGATAAAAGATCATGTACATATGAAGCTTCTTGTGGGTGAACCAACCCAACTGGCCACTGTACTAAAACGAGCTCATGTTTCTACCATTCTCAATACCAAAAGTACTTGGGATACTCTACCAGGATTTCATGTATGTACTATTCACACAGAAAAGCAGTGAGTGCAGGTTCTCATGACCAGGAGTGAAATCGTAGCAACATCTTGATCTCCTCTCCCTCTCTGCCTCCATCTCCTGCTTCCTGCCTCCATCTGTGGATGATGCCTAGAAGGTTCATCATCTCCTCACACACATGCCTGGGGTTTTTTTTGGTGGGTGGGTAGGTTTTTTTGTTTGGTGGTTTTGTTTTTTTTCCCTATAGGATGGAATCAGTAATGAAGGAAAATAGTTTGAGTGTTGAAATGCACGTTGGCTTTGCATGCTTGGAGGAAAAAGTGAAGGGGTTTAAAAGATGCTTAGGAGAAGAGGACAGAGCATTTGCCTCAGCACAGGGCTTAAGAGTCACAGTTTGGCAGGCAATTTGGAAATGGGAACTAACAGGATGCCAGGATTAATGGACTGGAGAGCTGAGAGCTGGAGTGAAAGGAGTGGGAACAGTGGATGAGTTATATGGCAGGAAACTCTTGGACAGCAAGCAGCTCTGTGTGTAATAGTGAAGCAGCTGAGATGTTGGAAGGGAGGAGAGTGATTTCTTAGATGGGCCCTAAGAAACAAATGTAAGGACAGTATGTGAAACTCCTCAGTGAGGCTGAGGGTTGACCCAGATAGCTAGTGAGGCAGCAGCCCTTAAAAACTGAAGGATGTTATGGATGGATGCTAGGTGATGCAGCTGAAGATAAGAAGTATTATGCCTTTGGAAACTTGTCCACAGGGTTGAATTAAAAGAAATAATTCCCTGGCTAGGTTGGAAGACACCCAGCCTGGGATTATTCACTTAAACTGAATATAGGATGTGGTTTTGCTTTTAAGGATTGATTACTTCTCTTTTCTTTTAAACTGCAGGGTTAAAAGGGTTCTTTTCTCTTCCCAAGTGGCACTTGGAAATTAGTGCAAGTACCTGAGATATTAAGTTGATTAAGTTGAAGAAGCAGATACCTGGGACTTGTGGTATGGGGCAGAGGTATTCTTTGTTACCTTCAGCCACATCACCTTTCTCAGGTTGGCCTATGACAGTGAATTTGGAAAGTGCTCCAATGCAGCTGGTGCTGCGTTTGACTTTCTCTTCATAGTGCTCTTTGACCAAGTGAAAGAGTTGCCTGGGTTACAGGGAATGGCAGGAAAAGCTGGGATGCCAACTAGCCCTGTAGCTTTGCTTCTGTGTGTAGGAGTGCCTGTGTGGTTGAGCTTGGTCAGGCATGAGAGGACGTAGCTGTTGAGCTTCTGTTGACCGAGGGAGTGTCCGGTGTGGACTGGAGGAGTGATGGATCCCGGCCAGGGGGTTGCCACAGGGAGAGCTGTAGACCTGCAACACAGGCTGTGTAAACACACAAGTGCTCTGATATTTGCAGTGCTAAGTGAAGCATGACTGTGTTTGCTTTTACTTGGTAATGAGGAGAACCCAGTTCGTATTTCATAACTTTCTCTGAGGATAGGTTAGCCAGAAGGAAAGCAGCACTATTCCTGCATAATAACTCTGAAGAAAAGTAGAAGAGATAAGCATGTGGTGGCTGTGAGATGAGCCAGCTGACATACCAGAGGTTTACTGGGCTTTATGGTGACAGTGAGTGACGTTTCACCTGGTAAACCTACACCTCTAGTCAAGAGTACAGGCTAAAGCAGATGCACTCAAAGCAAGAGTTAAAAATTGTGACTTGGGCCAGCAGTTGCTGGAGAAACAGGCAAAAAATTAAGACAGCTGTTTGAAGTGAGTGGGAATGTAAAGGCAATAAGCATCCATAATTGCATGCATTAAGCATGTGCAATTCAATGTCTTTTTTTCATAGAATCATAGAATTGTTAGAGTTGGAAGGGATCTTAAAGATCATCTAGTTCCA
>JAOTQQ010000165.1:2289-13173 GCA_026546715.1 Gallinago undulata | reverse complement strand
GAGAGTTAGAGGAGGCCTAGCTAAAATGTAAAATTACAGAACACAAAATTGGTTCGGTTTTACTTCACACCAGGACATCCTCCTATGAGTAAATTGCTCTAGTTGCCATGGGGGTGTTGTTGACTTCAAAGAAATGAAGAATTCACTCCATCAATATTCAGTTTGAGCTAAGGATGATGGAGAAAACTGGTATGCAGCAGTTTTTTCCAGTTGTCTTCAAGCTGATGACATACTCTTCCAGTTTTATAGTTGTAGCTTTGTCAAAAGTGAAATGACTTTGAAGTCAAAGCTGAAATGATTTCACAATCTTACCAGCATCTGAATGGAGGCATCTACTGATTTATTTTCTACATTTATTTGTGCTCTGAGGCTAGTAAAGCAATTTACACGTCTTCTTGACTCTGGGTTTTAACTGCTTCATTTGCTTTGGGCCTTGGTTTTAAGGAACGTGCTCCTGGAGGTTGACTGTTATCTCTATAAATATCAGTGCCTCATAACACAATGTCTTTGAATATGTTTTTGATCTGGGTTTTGCCTCTCTTACTGCAAAGATTTTTCCCTCCAGAATCAATGGGTTTACATTTTTGCTAAGGACAAGTAGAAGACTTGACTCTTGTGTTTCCTTTTCCTTTATTTCATTGGAATTTTTGGTTCCAGATACTTTATACCATGGGTTGCTTCCTTGTCTTCAGCTCCTTTCTTCTACCATTTTGTTTTCTCCTTTAAATAATGCTCTCTCTGTTATTTTTTGAATCAAAGAAACGTTGGATATTGACAACGAACCTCTTAATACTTCTCTTCATGTTCCAGTTTTACACTGCAGATATTCTGGAGAAAGAGCTGCAAAAAGATGGGTGAGAGCTAGTGAGACTCGCTGCTGAGGTTTCTTTTTATCACAAATGCAAGCCAACTCCTAAAATTTTGAATACAATGGCTTAGAGCTGAAGGGCTGAAGAGTCGAAGAACAGAAGAGACCAACAGCCTTCCTCATGCCATCCCCTGACATCTAAAATCTATTAATTTTGTTGTAACTGAGCTACCTGGTGTGGACACAGTCACCAGCACTCACTGAGCCCTGCTGCCAGGGCAGAATCCTCAGCACCTGAAAGTTCAGGTTAGGCCTTGGTTTTGAGTTCTCATCTTCCCTCTGTTCTCCACTGTAACAAAGTGATTAAACCCAGAATTTGTGAAGTGTCAGCCAAAGAGTAAAGGTAAATTGTGGATTACAGTAATATTTCTCTTGGGACAGAGAAGTGTTGTGAGAGAGCTCATTTCTGTCCACTCAATTATTTTCATTTATTTCCACTGATTTGGCAAAAAAACAGTTCTACCTGTTTCATTGTCAAAACACAGAAAGTTTAGTGAAGTTACAAAGTGGTAAATTAGAAACAAATAAATGGAAACAAATTCATTAGATTTTTAAAAAGGTATTATTGTTTAATATTATTCTAATATTCAAATATTAGAAATAAATAAATTTTTCATATGGCCTATGGAATTATTGAAAATAGTGTATAGCTAGTGGTTTTGGTGTCTAAATTTATCAAGATATTTTCTTTTTTAAAAAGAGTGGATTTCTGTATACATAACCAATATCTAGACCTAGTAATAAAGCAGAAAATGTCAAGATTCATTTTCTAATTGTTAAAGGTACAGATGAATCTTAATGCAGTGGAAAACCACTTAATTTCTTCTTACTGTGAAGTTTCTTGCAACTTTTTTCTGATTTATCTAGTTTAGCTTCTGCTGAAGATATTTTTTTTTTAATATATGCTACATGAGCCTGATGTTTGGCAGAGGTTTCTATGGTTTAACTATAGCATTCTTCAGAAAGACATCTAATCCAAATGAGGAATAAACATCTCACCTTTTTCTGATCTTTATTTGTAGAAGGTAAATGCCAAGCTTCACACACTGCATTTTGAAATTAATCCTGTACCAATACAATGAATTTTCTCTTTAATATATTTAGTGAAACTCTTGTTTATGTATATCTTTGCAACCTGCAAATTCTATCAAGATTAAAGCCACTGGAGTTACAGTAAAATGTAAAACCTAATTCACTTGTGAGACAGAAAGGAGTTTAAGTTCTAGTACAACACTTCATACATGATTAACTGGCCTTTTTTTTTTCTTTTTTCTTCCCATTATCTATATTTTCATGGCTGAATTTAGCTCCATCTTGCTGCACTTATCCTACTTTCCAATGGTAAAAACTTGGTCCTGAAGTTTTGCCTTTATTTTGTGGAGGCTGGAATTCTCAGGATTTTCCTGAAGCACATGTTCTATATTTTTAGCCAAAATAAAACTAAACATATCCTTAAAATTAAGCTGGTGCTTAATTTCTATGCTTAATAAAAGTGAATCAAGCATGTACTTCAGTATTTGCTGGGATTGAAGTCTGCTTGCTGAGTTAGAGGACAGAGTTTTTGGATTAGTTTTTAACAGTTCTCTTCATACAAACACAGATGGAGCATTCAAATGTCCTGATTGCTCACATGTCCTCATGATCTGTAGCCAGTATCTGGTATGGACTTTTTTAGTTCAGTCAGAACAAGACTTCAACTGCAAAGCAGCAGATGGAAGGAAGGGATCCAAGTTTTTAATCCTTTTTTTTTTTAGCTTTTTGAACAGATGTTGTTGAGATGATCAAGCTTTAGAGCCACAAATCCAACTACAAAGTGAGTAAAGAAATATATACAAACATATGTTGATAGTTAGTATGTGGTTAATCAGGCAGGCTACAGGCACCTATTGCTGACATGAATATCCACTTTTCGTATGATGGACATGAAAGGATTTTTAAGATTACTGTAAGTGAAGAGTTTAATTTTGTGTACTCTTTTATTTCTTACTCAGTCAACAGAAAAGCTAACCACAACATTGATACTTCCTTTAATAACAGCCAAATGGGTCAACACAGCTGTTGGTTACCAGCAATCAGTAAAGCAGATCGAAGGGAATTTTCAGTAAAAGGAGGGGAAGGTTATAGTGTATGGCTCAAGTTCGCAGATTTTAGTTTGGGGCAATAATCTCACCAACAACTGTCAAGTGGAATACTAAATGCATGAAAGAATAATTGTATGGGATAGCATTTACTGTTGAGTTAAGAAGTGATAGTTTTCTATCAACTCTCAGCATAAGATAAGGCTATTAAATTAGAATTGCAGGGTATGCTGATCTCATCATGGTGGTCATGATGAAGTAATTCTGATTTTGTCAGTGATATATTTATTAATGTCTCCATATTTTTAAAAAGAAAATTCAAGACTTTGATGACAGTTCCTTCGAAGTAAGGAATGTAAATGAGATGTGCTTCATTTTTTTTCACTTTTGTTTTGTATAAAACTCCTTAGTTAAATTAAATATATGCAAAACTTTGAAAGTTACTAATTACAGCTTATTAAAGCTTGTTCTAGCTAGTAACTTCCCTGTTGGAATTCAGCAATTATGAACAAAGGGGATCCCAACAGGCACCTGTTTTATACTTGAAAGCTCAGAATTATTGCTCTACAGTAACACTTTGTGTTACGTAACATAAGTCAAAGGAGGAATTATACAGAAAATTTTCTGTTATCTTCCCTGGAAAGACCAGAAATGGAATTCATATTGGATGGGATGACTTGTTACTACTGTACGAACACTACTAACTGCAATATTCATGGACATAAAGAAGTAACATAATATGCAAAATACCTATACTGAAACAATATTTACCCTTTAAAAAAAAAAAAATGCTTCCAGATCCTTAGATGAAAAGCATTTAACTATAAAACATTATACTATATGTACTAAACATCTTCCGGTATCATCTAGGTCATATTTGACTGACCATATTGAATAAAAGTTTCTTAATTCTTTGAGTAACAAAAAAAAAGAAAAGTCTACATAGAAGATGTAAAAGTTTGGTCTTTTTTAAATCCAGGAGCAAAGAAATGTAAAGAAATTCACCTTGAATATTGAAAGAGAAGAAAACAAAATAAGAAAACACAAGAAGTACAACAGAAACCCTGCAAATAACTGCAAAAAAGCCAATGACCACTGGATACAAAGGGCATTAGGTGGGGAAGTACAGGATGAGGAAATGAATACATGTTGATAGTGATAACTGTATGAAAAAACATGTAATGGGAAAAAAGCCAATCTAGAACAGATTTCTGGTTAAGATCTAAACAGTAAGTCATTCAAGTGGAAACAGAACAAGAAGCTTCTATGATGTGTAGACACATTGAGTTTGTGTGGCAAGGTTTTCGTTTGGTAATGGGGAGGGCTACGGGAGCAGCTTCTGTGAGAAGCTGCTAGAAGCTTCTCCATGTGTCCTAGAGAGCCAATGCCAGTTGGCTCCAAGACGGATCGGCTGCTGGCCAAAGCCAAGCCTTTCAGTAACAATGGTAGCGCCTCTGTGATAATGCATTTAAGAAAAGGAAAAAAAACCTGGGCAACAGCAATGGCAGCTGGAGAGAGGAGTGAGAATATGTGAGAGAAACAATTCTGCAGATGCAAATGTCAGTGAAGAGGGAGGGAGAGGAGGTGCTCCAGGTGACAAAGCAAAGATTCCCCTGCAGCCCGTGATGAAGACCATGGTGAGGCATGCTGTCCCCGTGCAGCCCATGGAGGTTAAGAGTGGAGAAGATCTCCACTTGCAGCTTGTGGAGGACCCTACACTGGAGCAGGTGAATGCACCTGAAAGAGGCTGTGACTCTGTGGAGAGCCTGTGCGGGAGCAGGCCCCTGGCAGGACCTGGGATCTCACAGGGCTGTAGCAGGTTTTCTGACAGGACTTGTGACCCCTTGGGGGACCCATTCTGGAGCAGTTCGTGAAGAACTGCAGCCCATGGGAAGGACCCATGATGGAGAATTTCATGGAGAACTATCTCCCTTGGGAGAGAACCTACACTGGAGCAAGGGAAGAGTGTGAGGAGTCCTGCCCCTGAGGAGGAAGAAGCATCAGAGACAATGTGATGAACTGACTGCAACTCCAATTGCCTCTCTCCCCGTGCCACTGGAGGGGAGGAGGTATAGAATTTGGGAGTAAAGTTAAGATCAGGAATAACGGAGGGGTGGGGGAAGGTGTTTTATGATTTAGTTTTTATTTCTCATTATCCTACTCTAATTTGATTGATATTAAATTAAATTAATTTCCCCAAGTAGAGTCTCTTTTGCCTGTGATGGTAACTAGTGAATGATCTCTCCCTGTCTTTATCTCAACCCATGAGATATCTCAACCTATTTCTTTATTTTTTTTTCTCCCCTGTCCAGTTGAGGAGAATGGCTGTGGTGGACATCCAGCCAAGTACAGCCCATCACAGCAGAGAACAAGGCTGGATTCACTTCACAAGACAAAATGCTGTTTTAATTTAGCAGTTATCATGAGGACAAATTGTAAACATTCCAGTCAACTTTCAAAGGTATGGTGTGGAAGACTTGGTGTTAACAGGATTTTTGTGTTCTAGTTTTGAGGAAGAGAGGAAAAGATGCAAAACAATCATAAAACCATAACAAAATTTCATTCCATTTTCCCAATCTGAAGTCAAGTGCATGTTCATAGAGATTAGGCATTAATCATATGCTGGTAACCCAAACAGTTCTGGTTTGAAATCTTCCATGGAGTTCAGCAGTAGTGTTGCCTCCTTTTTAAGATCTGGATTTAATTTTTCATCTGGAATCATAACCACTTGCATTCCTGCTGCCAGGGCTCCTTTCACTCCAAGTGGTGCATCTTCAAACACAAGACACTGAGAAACAAGGAGGTAAGGGGAAAAAATTAAAAAATAATTTTACTATGAACTTTTAATTTTTTGATTTAAAAGAGACAATGATCCCGAGTAAAACTTAGGAGGAAATCTAAATTCAATTCCTGGCTTAGACACCCCTATATTAAAACAAGGGCAAAATTCTCAACCTGAACATCTGCATGGTAATTAACCTTAAATTACTTTAAATTCAAAAATCATCAACACACATACTTAAATCCCAGCAACTGGTTATCCAGATGTTTCTAGGTGATTTTTTATAGGGATTGGTTTAGCACAAGCTTAAAGTAAAGTTAAGCAAGTGCTTAAATACCTTTATAAGCAGGCAATTTATCTCTTACAGACCAACTTTACAACCTGCAAATGGCAAAAGCAATGCTTTCACTTACAGGTGTGTCATTTTCTACATACATGAGAGCCGGAAGACCTATTACCTAGGTCAATATTAGGACTTTGGATGAGTGGAGAGTAAGACAGAAGTCACTTGTCAGAAGAGTGCTGTCAAACTCATGCTCTATTTACTTAATTCTTCCAAAGCAATGGTAAGAAACAAAATGAGCAATTATATTGGGAGGTTACTTTTAGAGAAGAGACACTTTAATCAGGCAAAAGTTCAATTGCTTACAACAATTATTCAGTTTGGAAGCAAAGTTGTTACAAATTAACAATACATTATTTATGTGAATTTCATCGTTTAACATCAGAATATTGAGAAATAAATATATAACAAATCATCTAGTCTGAACTTTTATATAATAAAAGATAATGCTTCTGGAGTTCATTTCAGAATGCATATAATAAAACATCTCTTCTTGACATGACCCAGTCTTGAGTTTGAACTTCTGGTCATGGACAATCCAATGCAAACTTTGGTATCTAACCATCCCAAAAATTCTGACCTCCTCTGACAAGTGGTTTCTAACACTTCTGCAATTCAGACCATTTACTGTCGATATTATTAGCACTGCTACTATTACTAATACCAAAATTACTTCCAGAAGTCATTTCAGTAATTCAACATAGATGTCGGGATGGTTAGTGCAATTTTCCTCACATCCTTCAGACAGTGCCTTATCACAAATTTTTCTCATGTGCATTAGGCCCTTCTCTACAGTCATTACTGATTTACCAAAGCCCTTCAAATCCCATCCAGGATGGATTATCTCATGGTTTTATTCACAATACAATAGGCTGTGGCAACTAATGCAAATGGGTAAAAGTAATGATTTGCTAAACTTAAAAGTTTAACTTTCGACTGAATCTAGATATGACACACTGGAAGAACATACAATGTCATACTGCATCTTTTAAGCTCTCTAACACACAACTATTTTGCTAGGGAAGACTAAGGATGCACAATTTTTGTCTGTTCTGGCTGTGATCTAAGAGAACTAAGTTGCAACCTGCGAAAATTTTACAACATTCAAAGAAAACATTTGTGCAAGAAGTATTAAATGCCTGCTCTGTATATACCCATGTGGAAAAGGAAGAGGGAATGAACCTTTTCTTTCTGCTTTCTTTTCTTTTTAAAGTACTGATTCTTGGCCATCAACATGCTAGCAACCTCTTGGAGTCTGCCAAGAGGAGTTAAGAGGTGCTTTCTAATTTGCATGTAATAAAATAGAACTTAATTAATGATTTTAGTAAAGCAATGGAATCACACCAATCTCTTTTGTGCTCATTTCCTTTATACAGTCACTAAATTCCAGTTTGAATGATGTGAAATTTTCAAATGTTGATTGTTGTCACTGTTACTACTTACAAATATGTATCAAGCTGATCCTGCAAAGCTTGGAACAATTGCTAGTAGAACGGAAGCATGGTTTTGCCTCTAGGTTTTGTTCTTAATAGCACCTTAGTTTGTGACCCTAAGCACTGTGAGGACAGTAAATGAAACCCTGACAGGCTTTGCCTTTTGAAGAGTAAGCTTAAATGTTGCACAGAACAGCATTATTAAGGCCTTTTAGAAACCTTTCCTAATCCAGCCCATACAAAGAAATGTACTTCACTGCTCTGCCTTGAAAGACCTAATTGACTTCCATGATGTCACTAAGCTTACTGTATGAGAGGAGCCTATGATTATAGAAGGCAATATGCATAATGAAAAGCTTAACTAATTCCCTGGAACTAGAAGCAATTAAAAGTCTTAATTACCAAAAAAGCCAGGCAAATGACCCATAATTACAGTGGCTTTAATGTTACAGGAAATAAGTGTGCTAGGTCTTCCTCCAGTCTTTCTGGCTACTGACACTTATTGTCAACAGCAAAGCAACGTTTTTTAATGGATGATGAAAGGTTTATAGAGGTTCACATACAAAATGGATTTATTAACTTTGCTGCACAGAGATGTTATAAACTGTTCACTGTCCTGGCTCACCCACATACTAAATTTAGAGATATGAAAGAAGCCAAGTTCTCCCTCATTTTGCATAAGTATTGCAATATCAGCATCACTCCAACTGAGAGAGATGGATGAGATTTATACAGACTTCAGCTGAGATTCTGGCTGCTTCTCTACATTATTTCTAAAACTTGTGTCACTGATCAATAGTACTGCTATGAGATCTCTCAAAAGGTCATACTAGTATAGGACAGTTTTCACTTTGGAATGAACTAGATGCTTAAAAGTGTATAGTAGTAAAGCATACTAATTTATATTTCACTCTATGAATCTAGAAAAGCAACATTAATCACTTAACCAAAGGAAAAAATAATAAAATCACTGCAGCACCTCATTACCTCATTTTCCTACATGAAATCGAAAAATAAAAGAGTGCTAGCTAGATCCTTGATATATATATACAGTAGACTCTCTCCAACCTATATACTGTAAATGTCTGGATGGAATACTTATGTAACTAACAGGGATATCCACAAGTGCTATTGCTATTAGTGATACCCAAGAAGTCTAGAAAGATAAAAGATTAAAATCAGTTCTGAAATTGAGATTTTGAAAAAACTGTGTAGATAATATTGAATTAATATCCTTGAGCACATATGACACTACTGTGTCTAAAACAGAATGATGATGTAATTGATACACGTAGAACTCGTCTGCAAATTAAACACTACCATCTATTGTTCTATAAAGAACAAATGAAAAGAAAATTTTCATCATCTTTAAAATGGATAAATATAGTCTCAAATTCTTTCATACTATAGTACAATCACAGAATCATAGAATGGTTTGAGTTGGAAGGGGCCCTAAAGATAATCTAGTTTCAAACTCTCCTGCCATGGGCAGGGACACCTCCCACTACTTATTCAAAGCCCCATACAACCCAGCCTCGAACACTTCCAGGAATGAGGCATCCACAACTTATCTGGGAAAAAAGATTTTCCTTAGAAAAATCTTCCATTTTCTGGTTCTGGTCCTGTCTGTTTAGGCCCTTAATCTCAGTGCAAACATCTGCAGACATGGGGACTAAAGCACCAGATTTTAGCACTTTGTCTTTGAACTAGAGTCTTACTATTAAGAATATTGAGTATTTTGTTCCCTGTTATAAAAAGAATGAGAAGAAAAGGAACTGAGTGTTTGTTCCTTTTCTTCCCCAAACATTTTCTGTTAATATATTATTATTTTCACATTGTATTCTCCATATGCTCCACGAAAAACAGCCACTATGGAATGAGAAAATAATAAACTTCAGTTTTAATTTTTTTTTCTGTTACCTCTGTTACATTTACCTTGTGGTCTGTTGAAATTGAAGCCAACATGGTTAAGTCTTTCACTGGGCAAAAAATACTTAAAATAACCTTCAGTCCCCCTAATTCTTACACAGAACTAAGTAAAAACTACCTCGTTTTCTGAGGAACTGATGACAGAGTCACTGTCCCACCACACTCCATTAGAACTCCATTTCAAAACCACTGCATTTATGTACTCTGACTTTAAACAAACAAACAAACAAAAAAAAAGGCATTCTGGGGGAAAAGTGACTAGAAATTAATGATGAATAATCAATTATATTCTTTCCTCCTGCTGAATGAAAACAAAAAGGGAAAATAGTGGAAATTTGAGGTTTCAAATCAGTTTCAAAAAGGGTTGGTAAGCACTCTGAGAAATTATCCTTATGTTCATTCTCCAGCTTCTGAACAGCAACAGTTTCTTTCTATGCTTGGTGAGAAGGTGCAGTAGAATATTATTGTATCTTCTGTCCTCAAATGACAGAGAAATATGTGATATATTAAATTTGGGACTTCTTATGGATTGTATATTATACCTCTGCTACTTTATTTCTCAGTGTTTTTTCTCCATGTTCAAATCCACTGGTCAAAAGTGTGAGGTGTTATTTGTAAAATTTGTGCTCTGGAAATATTTGGCAACCTTATACATTAATTTACGTATGTGTACATGTACAATGCAGTCTTCTATAAGCATTTAAAGCCTAATTCAAATTCAATCATATCACTAAAAAAGTCCTTATTTATTTCAATGGGCATCACAGTGAGCCTCAAAACAGGCTGCAGGAGGAAATCCACCAAGTTCAGTCAGCTCACGTTGATTTCAGAAAAAAACGTTGTTCATCTCTGCAAACCAAAAGGCGGTCAGACCTTTCATTTCTACATGTAACTTGTTGACTGTCCATTCCCGAAAGTATTTTTACTTTCCTCATTGCAAAAAGCTAGCTAATATTCTGTGGTCATAATTAAAAGCTAAGTAGTATCTAAGAAAGTATCAGTCTGAAAGATACTACTACTGTAATAACTGTTTTTGTTTTGTTCAAGAACTTTTCTCTCTTTCCTTGCCAACTTAATTTTTTCACATTTTCAAAGTAACTCCACTACTGTTACTAGTGTGAGCTACCCAGGAATTTTCAATAATGTAATTCAGAATACAACACAAGCCCATCTATTTACTTTACAAGATGTTGTGATGCCAAAAATATGCTGTTTATCATCTATGGGACGATGTAGAAAGTCACAAAAAGAGAAATACCATCAAACTTAGAAACATGTCATAAAACAGATGTTGGGCTATTTTTTAGGTTACTTGTGTTTTTCTATGTTTTGATATACAAAGTATCTAGGAACAAGAGGAAAATGTAATTCTGGGTCACCCATTTACCACAAGAGTTACTTATATTATTGAATAAATACATTTTAAGCTGCTACAGTATTTGCAATTTTGC
>JAOTQQ010000164.1:0-13400 GCA_026546715.1 Gallinago undulata | reverse complement strand
GAAAGGCCGTTATAAGGTGTCCCTGGAGCCTTCTCTTCTCCAGGCTGAACAACCCCAGCTCTCTCAACCTGTCCTCATAGGAGAGGTGTTCCATCCCTCTGATCATCTTCATGGCCCTCCTCTGGACCCGTTCCTACAGATCCATGTCCTTCCTGTGGTGAGGACTCCAGAGTTGGAGATAGTACTCCTGGTAAATACTGATGATACTGATGATTAGAAGCTAAGATCAGCTATTCTTAAATTTTAGTTTATATACTTGAATTCAATATCATAAAGTAATAAGGCCAGCAGAAGAACAAAAGGAGCAAAGAAATCAACATCATGCCTTTTTTTCAAATGGTATCTGAATAAACTTATTCATTCTGTAACTGTATTTCACCAGCACAGATTTACTGAATATAGTTGATGCTACAATTTCACCAGTCATTAAGATGTGTTCCCAATACAAGAACGTTTTACAATAATACAACAAATTGTTCTGCAAGTACTAATAATTGTAAATAATCCCAACTATCCCAGCCAGCAAAATATCTCTTTTCTTTCAAAATGACATATTTTCTGCTTATCTTCCATTTAATCAATTAGACCCTAAACATGTAAGCATATGCTTAACTTCATGTTAAGTTATGCTACAACTTTAAATTTTTCCTATGCTGAAATCCCTTGCTAAGTATCACCACAGAAAGGAACTTATACATGTTTTAAAATGGTTTTTCACTTAAATATGTAATTTAAGAGTACATGATAAGAAAACTGTTTTTAAATTATATTTACTCAAGTTACTTACTGCTTTATAGATCAGCTGTTGGGAAGTATAGAACAGGCATATTTATTGTAACAACTTATCTAACAAGAAGCAAAAACATTTACTTGACATATTTCTATATTACTTTCAAGATACAATTCTGGTATGTGAGAAAAAAACAATTGGTACAGGAAAAATAAATTACCCACCAGGTTCTACAAATCCAGCGAGACAGGTAAACATTCCTGAGGGAAACCTCTTCTGCCTACCTAAAAGGCAGTGATTCCCGTCTGGATGGATGACTTGCATTATCACAACAGGATCTGTAAAGGAGATGAAAGGAATATATTTCAACATTTGAGGGATTGAAAAGCAGTATAAAATTTCAGCCTATTTGATATCAATGCATGTAAATACAAGATAAGATACCTTTAAGTGACTGAAATTAGAATTGTGTAGATGCCCAGAGCCTGTTGCTGTTTTATTTCACTTTGCTTTTCGCAACACACATGCTCAGTAGAAGCAGTCTACTAGCCAAGGCTTGAAATGCAGGACATAAATTACTTGCAACCAAAGCACAATCTGTTCAGTGTACCAGCAATACTAACCTAGGTATGTATCCAAACTAGCTATGCAATAATTTCTGCAGCAAAACCAATTTAATATCACCTCCTCTACACATACACAGAATGTACTCTTGACTGAAATACCAAAGAAGAGCCAGATACTCCAGTTACAGTGTAAATACTGACTAAATTTTCCATGCTTGTTTGCTATCTATCTCTCATCTGATGTTGCACTTTTATCAACTTTCTCACTGCTGGTCATTTTATGTATCTTTCTTGCTTACTGTTGTCTCATATTGGTATCATTCTTTTTGTCATGCCTTTCTGCACACCATTCACCTATGATCTTTTTTCCTTTTTTTTATTGTTATCTAGCTCTTAAGTACCTCAATGTTTTGTTTTTAATTCACTACCTGCCTCTGCCATCAGGGTTTGTCAAAAACACTGGCATTTTCTGTGTATGCTTGATTTAGGAACCACTATTAACGATAACTTCAAAACAAACTTAATCAAAACAATGATTAAGCAACCAATATAAACAATAACAAAGATTGTTGTCCTGCTCAAAGACATCTGCCACATTGCAGAGTGTAGAATATGCAGTGTTGCTGTGTGCAAGCTTTCTTCAGAGCTGTGTTCATAGAACATACTGGTTCATCAGTGTTTCCTATATAATTCCATTCCTTCTGTAAGTTTGTTGTGCTAGCAGCTGTAAAGAAACAGCCCCTAGCGTTTTAGAAACCTTTGCTATAGTCCATAAGGCAGAAGAATATGGTAGAGTTGCTTTGATTACTACAAAGGTATATCTAGAGCAAGTAAGAGAACATGAAATTGAGAAATACACATACGTACTACTACTACGAGAACTACAACTGCAGAAGAGAAGACAGGATAGGGGAAGGAAAGGTAATCAAAGTCAGCAAATGATCCAGAACCAAAAAAAAAAAAAAAAAAAAAAAGAGTAACTTCCTTCCTTCTTTCCCCATCAATAACATTGTACATTTCCTTTGCAGCACATGAACAAAAGGATCTATAGAAGACTGTCTATACAAGCTTACATCTAAGTAGAAGTAGGCCTGGCAGTTTGCGACTGACAATGAATAGTGAAAGCCAGTGAACATGGCTAGTACAGTCAAAGTGGCACTACAGGAAAATGAGCACTGTATCAGAAATTTGATATAGGGTCAAATTTGATATAGAGCCATTTCAAGCTCAGACAGCTTGCAGAAGGTGCGAAAAAAAAGATACTGGGGGCAGGGAGGGAAGGCAAATGTGACCCTTCATTTATGTTGTTGAAACTTCTAATTGATACTATTCCATTGCAATAAAGGTTGGTGTTGTCACAGCAATTCTTTGTCACAAACTACTGCAAGGAAGAGACGTCTGAACTACTTAATCCTAAACAGAGCCGCAATTCTAAACACATACTCTGGGGAGAGACAAGTATGTAATACCTGGGACAAAAGCAAGCAGCTGAAATGCCTAAAAAGAAATTCATTTACATGTAATAGTACAAACAAGCCACATTTGACCAAGTTTATCCTACAATATTCTCACCAACTCTTGGATACGATGTGTTGTGAACACCTTGGAGACTGGGACAATCTTCTTTTAAGCAAGTTTTCTTGTAACCCCCTTCTTCAATCTTCGTTGGACTCCCACATGTTGGGCAGAATCGGTAGCGGCTGTGCCACGCTAGAACAGATCTAGCCTGGGCTACTACTCCTTTAAAAGAACATATTGAAAATACACAAGATAAATACTAATTCATGCAAGCTTCTAACTACAGAAAAAACAAACAGTAAAGTTTAACATAAAAATCAAAGACTATGGCTTGAATTGTAATTTACTACAAGAGAAGTTGAGCAATATTCGTTATTCAGATCATTTTATTTGTAGCACAGCACATACAACAGAACACGTTCTGTTCTACGTAGCTACAGATCAATTTATCAGAAAAAAATCCATCCAGATCAATATAACCCGTTTCTCATAAAAGTTACTTTGGCTGGTCAAAGTGCCAGAACTATACATCACACCTTTTTAGGGCTACTACAGGTATTGACATAATAATGCACTGTTCCATTTAAACATCAGGTGTAAGTCAAGCTTGCCCTTTATTACTCTGTGAAAGCAAAATTCTTACAACAGCAGTTGTTAATAACATTTCCATAAAGACATTAATTCATTTTGGGATCCTGACTTCCAAACATTCTCTCATACTGTTTCCTTCTCAGATAAGTAAGCAACACACATTAAGGACTTTGTTCCATTTCTTGTAATGAAAACGCAATAATGACAGACTTTTGTCTTCATTTTAGAACATTAATACGCATGGTTTCATTTCTTGTAATGAAAACTCAGTAATGTCAGATTTTATTCTTCATTTTACAAGCATTAACACGCATGCATTAATATTTAAATAGTACCATTTCTAAAACTACAATCAATAGATTTTAGTCTACTACCTGTCATTGCAGATTTTAGCCCTTTGCAACTGCATGTATTCTTACAAAATTCTTCACAAAGCCTCTGACAGGCTTTTAAAATTACAATATTTCTAAAGCCACTGAAATACCCAATTCCTTTGCAGTGGTTTGTCCTTGCATTATACCTCAGTGAACCCCAAAGAGTATCTTTCTCATTACATGTTTGATAACTGCTGCATTTTATGCATCTTACCAGCTTCTTTTTCAGGTAACTGCAGCAGTGCTGGCATTGGTGGATGAAGAAAGTAACAGTCCTCATGCTTCTGTTTACATTTCTCAGCAGAAGCAGAATCTATGCTGAGAGCAAACCAAGCGACTAACCCATCCTCTTCATCTTCTTGCAGAATCCTTCCACTGCAAGCTGCCAGACAGTTCATCTGGAACTGAAGTTCAACTCCAAGAAAAAGCAAGGTGCCTTCTTCAGTTTGGCTCATGAACTGCTCCACATCCTTGTGGTACAGCCTGCAGAGCTTTACTTCTGGCTGCTGGGAGCTCTCTGTTCCCCCACCCAAAGTAACCAAAGGACTTAGATTTGAGAAGACAATGTATACTGTAGTTGGATGGCTCTGTTTTTTGCTTAGCCACTTGGAATCTGTTCTTTTATCACTCCTTCTGTCCAGAAGAGTCAAGCCAAAATAATTTTCATATTCTTTCGCTTCATTTGACAGAAAATTAGGCCGCTGCCCGCCCTTCACATTAGCCAACAAATTAGCTATGTGCTTATACCCCCAAAATTTAGCAATGTCCAGAGCTGTCTGCCTTGACTTATTAACAATGGACCTGTCACACCTAAAGAAACAGAAAAGAACAGCAGTTACCAGGTTACATATGTTTAGGAAGAGTCCTGATGCTGCATTGATCTTACTTAAAGTATATACATGTGGTACTATTAAGGCGCAAGAACTTTGAGACACTCTTTAGGGGGGCACTCTTTAGGCTAAATACTGAGCATTATGGTAATTAAATATAATCATAATTTATTTTCTTTTTTACTTTTGTTGATCTGCTCCAGATTATCACTTACCAAGGTTCATACAATACTACAACACCAATAGATTAACTAAAATCCTACACATTGTATCATGCAAAGAAAGAAAAAGAGAAAAAAAAAAAAGCTCAAGATCATACGCAAATAGAACTTCGAAAGTTCCAGTTTCTTCTGAATAGTCAGTCATAAGAAGCCAACCAGTTTAACTAGCATTACTTTCTAGAAGCTACTGAAAGCAGCATGAAAGAATTTACAATATATTTGCCATAAAATAAGACTCAAGAATACAGCCTCTGCTTAGTGCTTAGCACCCTTACAACTGTGGTGCTGGTCCCTGTGGGGACGTCTGTTACCAAGATGTCTGCAAAACGACACAGATGAGGAAACACTGCTCTATGATAGGCATTTAAATACTAACAAAAAAAAAAAATCTGAAATAGATTGATGTTGATTGATTGTGAAGTCTAAAGTAATGCACTTTTATTTTTTGTCAGTTTTAACCTAACTGGACAATTAAAACAGACAATTCACTGTAAACTACAAATTTTACAGTGGGGCCAGACTTACCAGTTTTCAAAAACAGAGTATGTTAGTACATTAATTTGCTAACACATGGGTAACTGTACCACAGGCAAACCTACTTTGACTTGAGATCTTATATTAACCTCAGTAGTTTTTGAGTCTTTTTTTAAAAGAATTTCAAAACTTAATTGGAAGTTTTTGGTGTTAAAGAAAATACTGTTGTTCATTTATCATTTATCTTTAAAGATTAAGGCTGCCTTAGGAAAATCTTGCCTAATTTCCTACTTAATCTCCTATCTCACAGCCACTAATTTTGTTCTGATTTTGTCTTCCCCTTTCTGTCTGCTCAGGTACACGCTAACTGTGATCAGGCTGCTATTCAGTGTCCACAACAGTGGCCTGAACTCTTTAGATCTCTTTTTTCCTGTCTACTAACATTTCCTGTAACTTTTCTCAAACACGGTTGAATATTAAAAAAAAAAAACCTGACTAGCTTTCCAGGATGAATCTCTGAAATGCTATGTAATATTACCTTCATAGATATTCATGTTTATATATCCAGCAACTGTATTTGTCCACATTACTGTGACCAAGCATTAATTGAAATGAGACCAATGAGGCCACATTATCACCTCAGGAACTGTATTAAATTGCCTAAAAGAAAGGCTTTGAAAAGGACATTTGCAAGCCAATATGCAGATACTCTTTTTACAGTAAGCACAGCTTAAATGTTATCCTATTTACCAAACTGATAAATTCCCCAAAATCTCAAAAGATTCCTCAATACACAGATGATTTAAATCCACAAAATCTGGCACTGAGATACTCCTCTACATGCTGGAATGTACTCATAGAATACAAAACAGTGGTTCATCTGACCCTCCACGCTGAGCCCCAGCAGAAGGCACAGCATCTGGGTAGGACTGAAAAAAACCAAAAGGGTGGGATGATCACTGGAGGCTGTGGAATGCTGTGCTTGAGATTACTCATAACTACAGAATGAACTAAACTTGCTTGGTTCTGTAATCAGGGGTGCAGAAAGGAACAGACTGGGCTTGATTACTGTAGAGCTCAGTTGAACCGCGACACCTGACTCTTACGCATCACTTTGAAATCTCATCCATTTGAAATATTTGGATCCTGACTTTATTCAGGCTTGAGAAGACTCTTCTTTGGGGTCTCAAGGAGAAACAGGGAAGCACTCTTTGCTTTTCTGAGTGTCTTGAAAAACTAGAACTACAACAGTTGACTTGAAGATAGACAACAAATATGGCAGCAAGTTTTTGACATGCAATGAACATGCTTGGTGTCACGCTGACTGAAGAAAACAACATGACAGCTCAAGGAGGAAGTGAATTGTCCAAAAAAAATAAGTGACAAATGAAATTTATCAATCAGTAACTTTGGTAAAGCTGTGTCTGTCACGTCCTATTTAACAGCCAGTATGTCAGCAAACACTCTGCTGTGTCACGCAGATGCAAGAGGATTACAAAGTTTAGAAAAAAAAGTCTAAGTGGCACAATCAAATATACCAAATTTATACTCTGCACAGTGGTTGGAATTGAATATAAACTTTCTTCTATTTTGTTGATCTCTGTGAAGAGCGACAATATGTCCCTGAGATCAATGGAATAATTTTAGGGATGCTCAGAACTTTTTAAAGAGTTTTTTAGCATATATGGAAAGCATGATGCAATAACAGTTATAAACAGGCCCAGTATATTTTCCTGACTTTTAACCCTAAATTTTCTACCACTACCCGTCAGATAAATTTACTTTTCTGAGATCAAGCTGAAACGGGCAGAAAAGGATTCAGGCAAGAGCTCTTCCCTGGGATTTACTAAAGTGCTTACCCTCCTTCAAGAAGAATCTGCACAACCTCAAGGTGTCCATTTCTGGCACCATACATCAGGGCTGTCCAGCCGTTATCTGCAGCTACATTGATAAGTGACGGGGAATGGCTGAGCAACGCTTTCAGTTTGGCTGCATCTCCCACAGCAGCAAAATTGTGCAGCTGAGAAACCATGTCCTGATGCAGGTTCTTTCCAAAGTCTGTCATGGTGTCAACTAAGTTTAAAAAAAAAATAAACAAACAAGAAAACAAAAGTACCTGAAAACATATCCAACATTAGTAAAAGGATTTAAGTATTTAACGCATTTTGTTATCAATAGTACAGACACAGCAAATTCTTTTAAGTACTATGACTCTGTTATTCCCAATCTTAGTCCCACACCTCTCCACATACAGTGACATTTTATCCTAATAATCAGGCCTACTTTTACAGAGGCTTAAGGGAAGATTTTGCTATGAATATGACGCTTCTTTAAACATGAAAAACACACACGGGGACACACACGTAAAAGAGTGAACAATACAAAACCTCACTCCAAGAAACGCGTCCCAGATGCTTTGGAAACAACGAAAAATAACGGCAGGGGAGCCAGTCCCTCCGCCGCCTGAGGGACTCCTCCAAGAACTGACAGAAACTACTTCAGTGACTTCGCCGCCGCCGCCGCCCCCGGACAGGGCCGCTGGGACCGCTGCTGGCACCCGCCACCCGCGCAAGACAAGGGAAGCTGCTGTTCCGCAGGCCGGCGCTGCCCGCTCCACCGTCAAAGACACACAGAAACGCCCACCATCTTCCCCCACCGGGCCTAATAACGGCGACGACCTTGTCACAGCTCCTCATCTGCCCCGCCCCCAACCCGCGCGCGCGCCGGGCCAGCTGCCGCGCAGGCGCACACCGCCCGCCCCCGCCGCCCCGGTGTCGCGGGATCACAGACGCCTCCCGCCCCGTCGGCGGCGGGTGGAATGCCTGCGGTGTCGTGGGGCCGCCTCAGGGCAGGGCAGGGCAGGGCAGGGCTCGGCCAGCCCCGCCATTCCCGGCTCCTGCGGTTGGTGGTGCTGGTGGTGGTGGGAGCCCGTTACCGTGAGCCCCCGGCGCGACGCAGCCTCCGCGGAGAGCCCGACTCCGCACGCTCTTGCGGGAGCGGGGACGCGAGCGGTGTGCGGCCGGAAGGCTCGCACCTGTGCTTGGCCCTGCGCGGTACCACAGCGCTCGGTCCCAGCGGCGGCGGCCTCCAGTGCCGCCGTCTGCCCAGGGGCGGCGGCCTCCAGTGCCGCCGTCTGCCCAGGGGCGGCGGCGAGGGAGGAGGAGGAGGAGGAGGAGGGGGAGGAGCAGCGGTCGAGCTACCGGTGGTGGCAATGGCCCGAGGGCCGGTGGCGACCGGGGCAGCTCACGGGACTGGTTAAAGAGCAACCGGCCGTTTCGTCCTTTAGGCAGGAAACCGTGCTTATCGAAAGCCATCAAGCTCTTTTTTTTTTTATTTTTTTTTATTTTTTAGCCTTTTTGTTCTGCGCTAGCGGAAGGTGAATCTGTGCAGCAATAGAAAATGCAAGTAGTGTTGAGAGTAGCAGAGCGAATGAGGTGCCATTTGGAAGGGCAGGGAAGAAGAGTTAGCAGGGAAGTCAGAATCGTAGAATCATTTAGGTTGGAAAAGCCCTTTAAGATCATTGAGTCCAGGCATACACCTAGCACTGCCAAGTGCACCACTGAACTGTGGTTTAGTGCACCATATCTACGTGCCTTTTAAATACTTGGAGAAGCATAAAATCGTGGGGGGTTTCTTTTTACTTGCCTTTGGAATTTTCGAGCTAGAGGGATTCATGTGTTCAGGTTTCTTCAACGTCACATAGCACCTAAACCAGAAGAACTGGCCAGCTTTTGGTCCTGGTGCTTTAAGAAAACTAATACATTCCCAAATCCATGTTTTACTGTAGTGCCATATATTTCTGATAGTGAGGAGGATGAGAGAAATTGTGCCTGGATCCTATCAGTCCCAGTAATGGCACATGTAATGGCTACATCTCACGTAGTCATGAACAGAAAATCTTAACCTGGCCTTAATTTTTAAAACTCAGGATAATCTCAGTTATTATTTTTATAAAAGTTATATTTATAAATTTATGCAAGTTACTATTTTTTGCAGCATCTGCAGTTCTAAATTTTTTTTTAGGTAGTTGTTATGAAGGCACCCCAAAACGACTTTGCACAGATAAACTTCAACTTGTAAGGAAAGCCAAACAGCTGAAACCAACAAGACAACGAGGGTTGCCAAAGTAACACTCCAATAACATTTCACAAATTATAGGTTTGGTGTACCAGTTGGGAAAGTTATAACTACACAGCAGCATGTAAAAATGATGACACATAGGAATGATGATTCCAAAGTGTGCACACACTCACTCACAAAGGAAGGCCTCTCACTCAAGGGTACCCAGAGATGTAATCATTCACCCAAAGGGGTTGAGGGCTCACTCAAGGATATCCAAAAGGTCTATTCATTCATCAAGCTGGAGGTGAGAGTGCTCTATCCTGGGAAGTTTCCTTGAATGGCATTCCAGTCCCAAGGGGAGGACTTCTGACCACAGACTTACTGCTCTGAGGAGAATCACTCAAAGGGGGTCTTCAGCAGGGACCCCATTTTATAGCCTGGTTGGATCTGGACTGGGTCGTGGTCTGGAGGCTCATAAGTTAAAAGCCTTAGCCCCTGTTAGGAGAGGTGGGGGTTGGAAGTGGGAGGGGAATATCCTGCCACAATAGTCACTCCTACAAGTCAATAAAGTACATTATAGTCTGCGGTTTATTGAAGATAATAGTACAAAGTGTATGCATGTATTGTGCGGTCTTCATGACTTCGTAACTTGATAAGAAAGCTTTAAAGTCCGTGGTTGGTGTTACTAAGTTGTGTTCTCTTATTAAAGCTTCCTCAGCAGAGTGTCAGCCACATCAGAGAAAACTCCCCATAGAAACAATGCAGATGCAAACCAGTGAATGTGCATGAAGAATTGATAGGAGTATTCTTCCATGTAGGAACAAATGAAAAAAGTAAGGGATGTGGTTTTAATTTTATTCACTCAGCTGGGAACTAGCTGTATCCTCTTTGATGTGGGTCATGTACCCATAAACAACTGTTACTACCCGGTGAGGGCTTGCCACCACCCTTTCAATAGCTAATGCTCAAGGCATTTTTTTTCTTCCTGTGGTGATTAATGAGGGAAGAAGAAAATAGCTTTGTCGTTGTAATAGACAAAGGTTCAGTTCGACTTACCTTCTTAGTAACATCTTAAATCTGCCATTTATGAATTGCAGAGTTGCATCCTGATCTGTGCAAGGAATTCCCTGATTCCTTAGGTGGGCTAATACGGTCTTTGTGTTCTTTGCTTGACTAACTCATGGTACCCTGTTAACAGCTTTGAAGCTTGTTTTCCTTGTGTGTAAAACTCAAGAAAGTATTCTAAGTGCTAGACAGCATACTAGGAAGGAGACTAAGCTGAAAGATGGGTGTTTGGGCATTTCTGAAGGAAGGGGTGTATCACTTGAAGCTTCTATGAGGCAAAGTATGTACCATCTCTTTAATGTTCATATTCAAGATGATGAGATATATGTAAAAAACTTACGTGTAACCTATATATACACAAAAAATCAGGTACTGTAGCACTGAATAGCAAGTTACCATATCCTGCTACATGGTGAAACAAGTGCTATAGACTAAAAGATCAGGTAGGGTTTGGGGAGGCTTTTGTTATCTTTGATGCTGCTTCTGACCTGTACAATGTAAAATGGAGTTTTTGATGAGTGTCTCACTAAACTGTTTCATACTCCAGTGTTTAATTACTTTATTAGGCTTTTTTCTTGTAATAAGAATGTTTTTTAAAGGCTAAAAAGTCAGTTGTGCATTTCAGTATTGCTAGGACTTTTATTTTTCTGCCTTTGAATTTTCCTGTGTGTATATGGGTGTCAAGTTAACTTTTTAGCATGAAACTGATGTCAGTATCAGCTAGATACATGGAACATTATTTCTCTTAATGTCCTGAACAAACCATATATAGAATTTGTATTATATCCATATGGCATGTGAAATCTTGTTTGTGATATTGGGATATTATTGCTATCAGAATGCTCCCACTTCCCCTTTTTCCTTCTCCCCTAATTTGCCTTCAGAAAGCTTTGACCATACAAGTCATGTATATGTTGGATCCTGCAGAATCTGCCTCCCTCAAAGAGTCATCACTTTTTGATGTGAACACTTTGTCCTTCTGAACTTTCCTCAAAGTTGGTTTTTTTTTTTCCATCTTTGTTTTCCAAACATAAAGGGATTGTATCAGCTTTAGTATCACAGAACGCTATCATCTCAATTTGCAAAATTCAAAGCGTGATTTTCTTCCTGAATTATAAGCTATGTGGATAGATAAATTCTTGTTCTTAATTCTCCCAGAGTTCTGTACCTGTTCCAGAAATGCAGAAGCATTTTTTTATGCTTCTTTTGCATTCCATTTTGGGAGAAAAATCTCTTTGAAATAGAGCAAAATTTGTATTCTTTAGAAAATGTAACTTGTGTAATGATTTCAAATTAATTGTGAAACTAAAGGTTGTGTAGCTTTTTTTTTTTTGTTCTTCCCCACACGCTTTCTCATATGTTAAAAAAAAAAGAAAAGAGAAAGTGATACTTGAGAAGTCAAGATACAATACTGATACTGCCACAGTAAAATATGCAAAACTGATTGCAGTTACTGCAATTGGGACACAGGGTTAAGCTAAATCCAGTTCTTCCATCTGTATTTCATTTTCAGATTTGTCTCTTGCATTTATGTCAAACAGGAATAACTACCTCTTAAGGACCTCTGTCCTAATGCTTTATTTAAATGGTTCACTATGTTTTCAAGTAGTAAATAATTTTTTTTTTTCCTTACTGGTTTTTAAATGTGATTTTAGATTGCTTACTAGCTTGTTTTTAAATGTGAATGTCAGAAGTTTTAATGTGCTCACTCATCAAATTTTTATTTTAGAAATGAAGCTTTAGCTGGTGATAAATATATATATATATGTAACTATGGGTTTAATCTTGGTTAGAACTGTAAGTAGAAGTGTTTTTTTTTCTAGGCACGTGATTGAAATTATGTGGAAATATGGAGATAGTTTGAGATTTTGATGCCTCAGAGCTATAAATCCTACCGGTAATAAATTCAGAGCCAAACTGTGCCCTCCAGTGTTGTCTGATTTTTGGTGCTGTGCAGTATATTTCCTAGTGAATAGCTCTTTAATTTGATTTGATTGTAATTTCAACATGTATTCACCTGAAAGTTCACACCAGACAGGTGTTTCCTCACCAGATTAGCATTGTGTTCTATGTGAACTGCTAGTATGGACAGAACTGTAGCTGGTGACTCTCCAAAGTGTAGGATCTGCAGGACACTTACCTTTTTCTGCATATTGGTTGAGATTTCAGAATTTTTGTTTCTCCCCCCTCCCCACCATATGTCTTTTCCAAATGTAAAATAAAAGGGTTTGTGCTATACTGCTGCTGTACTGCTTGCATGTACTAACCTATTACTCAAAGGCAGTGTCAGTTTTGAATTATGAGGATTATTTCAGAAGGCTGGGTATGTATTATAAGAAATCAATAATTAAGCAAATTTTTTTTTTGCTGATAGGAGGGTACGTTCTCTGTGTCTTGACATCACATCAGCAGTCCCCAACTTCCATGATTGTAAGTACCGTGAGTGGAATTTGTGCCGTCTCCCAGGGCATCATTGCAAAAATAACATAATACCCCATTTTTTCAGTATTAGTAACTCTAATAAAAAATTGAATGGGAATTTAAAATTATCAAAACTTACCAACTTGTGAGTTTGAAAATTTTTTTGTTCTGCAAACAGGTTTAGTTCTTATGCTGGACAAAATGTTACAAATTCTTGTGAATATGTAGAACTTTATTTAATCACTGAGCTGCATTTTCTAAGAGCAATTTAATGGTTCTTTAGAATGAAAATATGGAATGGTAACTTGCTTTGAAAGCCGTTTTTTCCTTTGATGTATTCAACATCTAAGTAAAGCTCACAGAGAAGATCAAAGTGGTACCAGGACTTGGTGGTTTGCCATGATTCTTGAATTTTTTAATAAGTAAGTAAATGCTGGCCACTATAGGCTTTGATTTCATAGAATGGTTTGAGTTGGAAGGGACCTGAAAGATCATCGAGTTCCAACCCCCCTGCCATGGGCAGGGACACCTCCCACGAGAGAAGGTTG
>JAOTQQ010000163.1:0-13433 GCA_026546715.1 Gallinago undulata | reverse complement strand
CACGGTCTTGGCATTTCCAAAGGCCTCCAGCAGTGGGTTGGCGCTGATGATTTGATCCTCAAGCGTTCCCTGCAGGACGATAATGATCACTGGTTATCCTTCCAAAAGTCATGTCGGGAACACTAGAAAGCATTGATTCAAGGTAAGATCTATGCCGTGATTCCATGACCCTTAAGCGTTCCTTACAGGATGAGAATTATTCAGCTACAGTGTTTAGTTGACATGACAATTACATGTTGAATGTTCAGTATGTTCTTCCTCACTCACCTGCATTTTGCCGGGCTGATCCTCCTTCTTCTTCTCCCCACTGGCTGCAATTGTTGCAAAGTACTGGATGACACGCTTTGTATTCACAGTCTTCCCAGCACCGGATTCTCCGCTGTCCAACCAAAGAGAAGCAAAGAGCATGTGGTCAGGCAGGAGGTCCCCTGGCACTGGGCAGCCCTGTGGGGACCTGAGCAGGGGGTGTACATACGTGATCAGGATCGACTGGTTCTCACGATCTGTGAAAGAGGGAGAAAGATTTTTTCAGTGCTCCACAATTACAGATGATATTAATTCATTAATGAATCAATTAATTCATTCAGTGAATCATTGAATAAATTCAGTGAATAAAATATGTAACATAAAGTGGATTGACACTTTCTGGGGCTTCAAGAGCCTCTTGAGGTCAGACTCAGTTAAAGTCTGAGTTAAACTATTTTTTGAGCCAGGCATAGTATAATTGCCTGTAATGGTTTGGGTAGACAATATTTTTCTGGGCTGATGATGAAATCTCCTTCAATTTGCATCTATTCGTCTCCTTACTTTAGTCATGAAATAGATCTTTAGGACGTGCTATTTTCTTTGACAAAGAATATCCAAGTATGTTGCATGTGATTTCTGATTCCCTTTGCTTTTTTGACAAATGTTTCAACTGGTAGTTGTTTTGATGCTCCCTAGGTGTTCAAATGTTATACAGAAAGAAAAACTAAATTCTGATTCTGTTTTCTATGCAACTCTTGATTTTACAAATTCCTGTCAGATATCCTGTTTTTTTGCATCATCAAAATGTCATTACTTAGTTAATTGCTATTCATACTAAATTTATTTCATGTCTATAATATAGTTTTGTCCGTGATGAACTTCACCAGGCCCGCTATCTCCTTTTTTAATGTGAGAAAAAAACTGACTGCATTATTCAAGATGTCAGTGTTCCACTTTTTAACACAATATGATATCGTGGAACTATTGCTCTTCCTATTTTTATTCTTATGAGTTTTTTACCAAGTAATTCCTAAGTTCTGCCCTGATGAGCACTGAGCCAAAATTTCGTTAGCCCTGTTCATCGAAAGTCTGAGATCTTATTCTCAAGAGGTAATAGCCATGTTATAGTCTTACATTTTCCATTGTATCTCCTGCCTTTTAGGCTCTGTTTCCTTCATCTTACAATCCTTTATCATTTCGCATTCTAAGGAAGTGTAAAAGCTCTGATAGTGCACTTATTTGGATTTATAACTTCAATTTATGGTGATTCTTTTTTGCTTTCTGATGTGAATATTATATTAATAATGTTTGACTCCATGCTTTTTTGTTAAGATAGAGCACTGCAGCATTGCTAATTCTGATTTCCATCGGAGTTTTTACTATGCAATTACAAAATTTAAATTCTAGACTTCCCTCTACAACACTCCCAGTATGCTTTCCATACTGTTGATCTTATTTAAAGATTGGCATTCTAGTTTATTCAGCTGACAGATGATGTAAACACAACTCCATATGTTCAAAGATTATCTGCAGAAAAAAGGAAGATTTTTCCTGAAGTGTACAATGCAATATCACTTGAAGAGCTATGAAGCAACTCACCATTTAACATGAACTGATAGGCGTTGTCAGAGATGGAGAAGATGTGTGGAGGGGCCTCCTGGCGCTTCTTGCCTCGATAGGCCAACACCACCTCCGGGTTGTACACCGGCAGCCACTTGTAGGGGTTGACAGTGACGCAGAAGAGACCTGAGTATGTCTGTGAGGAAGGGAAACAGCATGATGGCTTCCACTTAGCCACTTCCAGAGCAGTTCCCCCCAGCTAGCCAAGGGAAGAGTGCTGCTGGTACTTACGTAGATCATCCAGGCTGCATAACGCTCTTTGAGGTTGTACAGCACAGCGGGTTCATGGAGGTGGGTCATCATGGCCATGTCCTCAATTTTATCATACTTGGGAGGGTTCATGGAGAAGATTTGATCTTCCTTCACGGTCAAGGTCTGTCAGAGGAAGAGAAACCAATACATGTCAGCCTACAGTGGGAATTAAATTATATTCTCAAGCGTTGGATTTTCCTCACCTCTCCACCTTCAGTCTGGACAGTGACCTTTCCTGATTCCCTACTCTGGATTGTCCCTTTCACAAAGGATTCCTTAGGATGTACCACAAAGACGGATGACTTGGCATCAAAAGGCCTATTCTGGGCCTCGATTCTCTCCTTTTCTGACTTTCGGAGGTAAGGAGCCGCCTCTCCAAAGACGGCCATCTCAGCGTCTGGAGAGGTCATGGCTGCACTTTACGGAAGAGACGTCAGCAGAAGACTAAGGAGGAACAAGACACTTTCCATCAGTTAGACGATAGTTTTCTGTGCTGCTGATGAAATCTTATACAATTTCTGTCTTTCCAGTATTTAAACTAGTATGTAATTTTCAATAGCACCTTTTGAAAGCTGTTTTGATTTGAACACTTGAGCAATTGCATCTCACTTGAGAATGAGACAGTACTCTAAATAATTTTAGTCTTAAAACTATGAACTGAATTTTTAATATTGATTATAATTTTTCAGTATAATCATATTGGGGGGTGGCTTTCCATTTTACTGTTGGTATACTGAAGAACTGAACCTAAAGCAAATCTTTGTCTTCTATTGCCCTTAATTGTCAGAAACGAGTCTCCAAGAAGTCCTTTCGTTGCCCATGATATGTGGACTGTGAATTTACTTACTTTCACACTGTATGCGACTTATCAGTCAAAGTCCAACCTTTTCTGCAAGGTAATTGTACTAACAGTTAATAAAGGTGTTGCCTTTCATAACATCAGAGGTTCTAAGTCAGTTACTAGTACATTGACAAGCTAGTAACTTCCTTCCTTTTGTTCCACAGTATTCCAGAGACAAATTTTAAGTTGGAAATTAAAAAATTCACAGAAAGCAGGTAGATAGAAAATTTCAGCTATTAGAAGCAAGCTCTCCCTCCTGGTTATCAGAAGCAATCAGAATGCAGTGAGACATGAATTATAGAGAAATTTCTCAGTCCCTGCAGTCCTACAGAACCCATACACTTACCTTGAAACTTTCAGTGAGAGCAGGGCAAAATAGTCCCAAGGAGATTTTATAGAGTCTGGTATGCAGATGCTCTGAATTCTTCCTCTTTCTTCGGTCAAAACATTTTTGGCCAACCTTCTTTGGCAAAGCATTGTTTGGCAGACTTATCTAAAGACATAATTGTCATTTGATTTGACTAGATATAATTAGAAATTTTTTATATCTTACCAACTATGTGGCTATATCTACTATAAATAATTTGACAAGAGAATTAAGGAGGGAATCTCGATCAGTTAAGGCACTTAGAGAACTTGGATGCAGGACAGTGAGTTGAGGTATCTCCAGGTGACAGTCACTCAACAGCATTCTTAGGATAGAGGGCTTGGGTGTAACATCTGCTCTGCCCACACATAAGCCAGTGTTAGAACCTAAAACATTTTTTGGAAGTACTCTTTCACAATGGTAACATTGCCTATGTGAGACAGCCCATCAAATGGAAGAAAAAGAATTGTTCCGCAGTTGCTCCCCCACTTCCTGAACAATACAGTAGGTCAGCAAACAGAGTTTCTAGATCAGCTAGTCAATAGGAGCTTCACATTGTGTGCATCTAAATTGACTGGCAACAGCAGCAAAAAAAAAATAATCCATTTGATTTGTGGTTTAAACTTATGATGAGTGCTAGAAGTTGAACATGCATTGAGTGAGATGGCTGTAACTTCAGCAAAAGACTTAGGAATTAACCATGCATACAATTGTGTAAGGGCATCTGGTATCTGCTTGAATGATTTGATACGAACGCATATCAGAAAATTCTTCAGATCTTTCATCTGTATCTTGACAGCAATTTTCAAGAATTCGCTTAGATATTGTGTTCATGACACACACTCCAAAAAATAGATATTTCCTGTCTGTTCTCCTTGCTCTGGGATTACAGATTGTGAACTCCACCCTCACAGGCAAACAAGGCCTGACATGATCGGATTAGGAGACAAAGGAGCCTTGCTTACATGGGAGCACTGGGAGATTTTCACAAGAGCTGGGCTGGCTTAGATGTGTCCATCTAGTAAATGGACTAATCTCACCATCAGATCTAGAAAACTATTAAAATGAACCAATTAAAAGGCTACTAAAAGGACCTTTCATAGGTCCTACACAGGAAGAAGTCTCTGGAACCAATTGCTAGTAGTGTGCAGTGTACATATAGGTGATTACTGCTTAAAAAGGAGAAAGTTCTTGTTAAAAGGGAGCTCAAGTTTCAACTGTTCTCTCAAGCTTTGCTTTATAAACTGAGAGGTTTAAATATCATGACAAGAAAATGGTATTAAATCACCTTTAGAGTGATTCCTAAAATTTAAGAAAATTCATCATATGGTTTATGGTTGCAGACTTAAAGGTTTGTCTTTTTCCTTAAAATACTAATTACAAAGGTTCTTCAAAAGTGTACCCACCTTTGAGCTGTCCTTAGAGACTACACCTAGTGCACTTGTCTATTGTTCTGTTAGTTGGGTTGTACAATTAAAGTGATTGCCAATTCACCAGGCCCATTAAGAATATAGGCATTCAACAGGGTTGAACAGCAAACTGCTCAGTGCTTGGCATTAAACAATTCAGTGCCAATAAAATGAATGACAATGTAAATTCAGTAAGTCCTGCTGGAGCAAACAGTAATTATACCCTTTTGCTAAGTGTGAAGAAAAATAATACATATTTAATATTTCATTTGAAAACTGTACTGTCATACAGTTTTCTTTTTTACAGTTCTCATCAACCAAAAATTCCCAGCTTTTCCACAAATGCTATTAGAAAGCACATATATTAAGCAAGAAAAAATGATTGATAGCAATGGCAGCTGCAGGAAAGTGTGTGATGTTGATCACAAGATAGACATGAATTTCTGGTAGAGGTATAGAAACTTTGCTAGTTGGATTAGATTTGAAGATGTTGCAAATGGAAAAGAGATCAGAAGACAATACATGTGAAAGAGACAGAGGGGAAAAGTTCATTCCTTTGTCAGTGACAATGGCTATGTATGATTATCATTTGTAATCATATCCTCTAAAGGTTCTTTCTAGAGACTAATAATGGTGTTAATTAAAGCTTGCAGGTAGCCTATCCTTGCAAGCCCATGTTCCACAGGACAGGAAACACCTGCAGTGAAAATCGTAGTGTTAATCATCTAGCCACTCATATGAGTATTTATTAAAAGCTTCTGGGCTACACAGAATTTTCTTTGCTGTCTTTCTGAAATACGGTATATCACAAAGGGCAGCTTTTTGAATGCTAGCTCTTGGCAAGGGATCTGCTCAAAGGATCAACAATGTCTCAATGCAAAAAGTGAAAATACATAGATCCTGCCCACTACATTCTCCCAGTCCTGTTACTGAGAGCTCTGTCTCTGCAGGGCTGTACTCCACAGCAGCTGAACACAAAGCACAGCACAATGAAAAAGAGAAAAGGCAGAGTGAGAACAGTCCCTCAATACGGAATGTCCTGCTCAGCAATGTGGCATGGTCAAGTTGCTGCAGTGCTGGCATTTCCCATGGAGAAGAAGAGACTCAGGCATGCTGAAAATAGAACCATCTTGAGAAGGGTGTTGGGCAGGCACCTCACTCTCTGCCACCCCTTAAGATATGACTTCTCCTCCATTGGGCTCTGTGTTAGCAAACAGAGAGAGAGAATACTCAGCAACACATCACAGTCAAAGTGAAAATATGTACATAGACACAAATTTCCAGCATATGACCAGGCAGAATCTCACAACAAGTTTTGCTTTTAGATTTGCATTGTGATCTGAATTCATAACATTCCAATACAGAAGGAAATTTGACAGCCTTGAAGTGTGATACCTTCTTCATTGCTTTTATCCATGGGTGTCAATGTGATCATTAGTGGAAGAAAACTCATAGCCCTTGTTCAGGTATCAGAATCCCCTGCCAAAAATAAACCTAGGAAAAGAATGATGACAGACCCCAGATTGTTATATAGTACTCATCCATTCTGTTTTACAACTTGAAAGTACTGACTGAAGAGGAACACCAATGATTTCTTACATTCAGCTAGGAAAGACTTTGCAGCTTCTCAAAGCTAAATCTTACTATAAACAGGTTTGCCTGTAACAGCTGGTGGATTCCAGTAGAGTAGAAAATAAATTGTGAGGTCCCATTTCTTCTTACATTATGGTGCAGCAGAGAAATTCTGTGCACTACAATTTCCATAAGCTCATCAAATACGTTTGGCAGCTTTATTAGCTTCCAATTTTTCACTAGGTCTCCCAGTACAGTCCCAACAATTTCAGACATGTCTTGGGGAGATTTGTTTATCTATTAGGTCATCCACTCAGTGGGCAGTAGATTAGGAAATCCTAGTTTATAGATTCAATCCAGTCATAAAGGAACCTCCATAGCATAGTGCCTTATACTGAGAAATTGTGACTCCTGAGTTCTGTCATGCAACTTTTCTTCAAGACTGGTTGCTATGACATTTATTTCTTACTGACTATCATTGGAGAGAATTCATTCAAGTCAATAAATATTAGTAGATTCCAACATAACACTGATTGTTCTTACATGATGACCATGTCCTCTGATGTCCTTGCAATATTTTAAAGCAGGATAGGTAATGAAAAGAGAGGAAGAAGAAATGAGTGAGGAGCCTCTAACGACAGACAGTAGAGAGAGAAGATGTAGTAATGTGTGTGCATTGTATATGAGAAGGTGATCTAGTGAAAGTTTTGCTGGAATGGAAAGGGTTTGAGCTGATCACAGCTGTTGCACATGTAGGAGTCCAAGAGGCAAACTCATTATAGCATCATTCATTTCAGAGTGGAATGCGGTGTTCTTTAATTACTGATTAATACTTTAACATTTCTTTTTCAGACTCAAAGAGCAAAGAAGATGCCAAGAAGAGATTCATCCTTTGGAGATGAAAGTTGAGAATTGTGATGAAATCCTGTCACCTTTCATGTGGATCTGAAAGGTGTTGCAGTCCCACACTTCTTGTACACACACTTCTTCAGAGTGCAGTATATTCCATATTAATGACATGTGGGAGTGCAGCACAGTCTGTGCAGTCCCACATGATGAGAACTTGTCCTGGCACCAAACTTCATTGCAATGAAGACAGAAAGAAGTTCAGGAAATGAGAAATCCTTGTTGAAACAGAGCAAATGGAGCCAACAGTGATTTCCTACTGGGCCATAACTACATTCATTGTCTTATATGTATACAAACAGAATCATATTTGGACATTGTGTGGGAAAAGTTGTAGTCCACTTTGTGTTGTCGGAATTGTCAAGCACAAGTCAGTAAGAAACATCTCATCACACCATTTTCAACAAAAGAAGCTATCACTATCAGAATAACAGAACTTCCAAAAAATCTGACTGAAAGTGCAAGTTGCTACTTTCTGCACTGGGATACTGAGAGACAGCTCTGGCTTCAAGTGTGATGTTGGGACATTTATATCAAAGAAGATCTCTTCCTGAAGGCATTCATTTCAGGCTCACCTGGCTGGGTAGGAAGGCATCAGATCCAACAAGGGGAGGGAATGGAAAATCTGAGGTAGAGCATAACAAAGGAAAAAAGGCATTTTGCCTGCCTAGCTCTTTGCTCCCAAGGAGTAACTTCCTTTACTCCCAGTCCAAACAGTTTGGTTTAGCCCTGGTTCCTGCTGACACACAATGGAATTCCTGCATCCCTTCATCTTCCCACATTGAACTTGAAGGGCAGATCTGGGGGAAGCAACGCCAGAACAGCCCTGGCTTCTAAACAGCATGGGGCATTGTTGATTGACAGCTCACAGTTCAGTCTCTCCCCACTTCTCTGGAAACCTGTGTTAGAGGAGGAGCTGTGTGTGGACTGCCTATGGTGTCACTGGACACCCATGTCTCGTGCTCATAGTATTCACATGTGCCAATTGCACGAAATAGCTAGGTTTCCATAGCAGAAGTACATGGTAAGTATAAGGACTGTGTCTATTACTGTTAAATTCCTTTGCTATGAGTTCTCTAAATATATTAGTGTTCTAATATATGTTTATGGAAAACAACACTGGAAGGTTTATCACTGAAAAATTGTAACAGCTGATCTTTACTCATGCCTTTCATTTTAGGATGTTGCTTCTCTTCACAGGCTAATTGCAGTTCTTACGTAGACATGGCAGCATAAATTTATGCCACTAACTTTGTATCTTGTCCCTTTTACTAAAACAACATAATCAAATAATAACTTTTAAATTTTGCTGAGGTGTCAGAGTACCTCTTACTGAACCTCTGCTAACCTCAGAGGAGAGAGGGCCTGGGGAACTGGAAGAAGAATGTAGTTAGGCCAGCAGTTACAGATGAGAGGCCTAGGTCTTTCACAGAAGAAAAAAAAAAGAGTTAGAAAAAAAGTCAGAGTAAGAAAGAATATAATAAAAAATTCTCCCTGAACTTTGTGTCCTTCTGGAGCAGGTCCTTTTCTCCAGTATTGGTTTCAGCTGTGGAATTTTTAGCTGTCTGGATTCAACAAGCTCTGCAAACCTTTCCAGTCTGTTGGACATCATTCTAGATGTTACTTTTGAGTCCTAAATCTTTCCCTGCTCCCCATTATTCTGAGCAGTTTGCTGCAGGCCCCTATGTTCAGAGCTCCTTCTAGCACCTGTGTTCTCCCCTTCACTCTTGAAGTTACCTCTCATCTTCCTATCCTGTTTAACTGCTATGAGCTAACGTCCAGTCTTTCCCATCTCCTCCCCCATAACAGCCTTTTAACAAAATACCACTTTATTGAATGCAGGGTTGAAGAGAACTAATCAAAACCTGTTGTTAAGCTAAGGATATGGGCAATGGGCATCCTGGTATTTTATTCATTCCAAGTTTTTGACAATAGTTACAGTCACATACAGCCTGTAGCCTCCAGAAATCAAACTCAAAAGTGGGCATTACAGTTAGACTTTATAAGTAAAAGCTTTAAGCTATTCACTCTCTATGAGATCTTTCAAAGACATCTAACTTAATCATCATCTGTTGTTCTTTCTTCATCATATCCTATGGTTATTTTTAGACCCCAAAGTGGCCATCCCACACTGCAGTTTTGTTAGGCAGGAACTTACCACTTGAGAAGGTTATTTGATTTCCATTGAAGGTAACAAAAGGCCTAAGATTCAGTGTAAGACATTATCCACAGAATGCTTTGAATAAATAGCAAGACAAAAGCATACAGTACTGTTCTGTTCTACACAGAACAGGGGGATGATCAGCTTCCATTATGACCAGAGATCCTGTAGTTAAATTTTATATGTCCCTGTTGCTTTATTCTGGATGAAACTTCCTCTGAAGGTGGATAGTCCAGGAGTTCTCCACAGATCAACTAATGCTTTGCTCTTCTTTGCGGAGTGGATAAAACATAGGATTCAATCACTGGCTCTTGACAAAATACTTGGCACCTGTTCAGAAAATCAAGTGATTTCCAGGTGATGAGATGTATGAGATGTTTGCTTGAGAAATCCATACTTCATAGCATAAAATACACTTTCTCAACCTTTCTATACAATTCCTTTGTTGTATGTCACTTTCAGATCTAGAGCCTCTCTATGTAAATAAAGCAGAAAATCTTAAGATTTGATCTTGTAAAATCATTCTTTCCATTCTGTTTACAGAAATAGCTTAGTTTCAGTAGACTGAACCCAGAGAAAAACCTAATCCAAATGCTACAGCTGGAATATATACACATTTTTTCTTGTTGCCAAAATAAGCTATTAAACACATGGATTTAGGAAAGGGACTTAACACCCACAGGGTTACTCGAATAATTTATCCTGGGAATGAGAGTGCTAGGATATAACAAGTCTTTAGTGAAAGGAATTAAATTATTAACATGCAACAGCAATTCAGCCTCATAATGCTGAATTTCTCACAAAATTCAAAGATCAGTACCCAAGTTTCTTGTTAAAAGGTCAAGATGTTCAGCATTTTTTACTGCTTAGTGTTAGTTTTTACAAATCTTGAAGACAATTCCTGATGGGATTTACAGCTTGCAAATGCTGTTCTCAGCTATGCTGTTAATATTAATAATTCATGCCAAGAGGGATCTTTGTGCCTGTGCTTCCATTATGAACAAACTGATAAGGAATGTATAGCCTCGTACTGAAGATCCCTGGGTAAAATAAGACCTCTCAGGAATGTTGGCATGAGACAAGGAGAAATGCCGGAACACTAATTCTCTGATGCAAAGCTTCTCATTCTGACACTTCTGCTAAGATGTGGCTGGGCACTGGATCCTGGAGATGGTAAGAAAACTTTTCACATAAAAAGTTCTTTTTATTCTACTGAAAGGTGGCCATTGTGTTGAATTAACTGGAATATGATGAGTGCCTTCTCTGTTCCTAGCCTGGCATATCTAATCTCGGTAATTGTTAGTAGCTTAGCTGGGTAAGACATGTCCTTCAGGGATTTGAGCTGTCATTCCAGATGAGCAGTGCTAAAAAGGATGGAGTAGGAAAGGAGATGGGGATTACTTCTAGGGAAAAGCCAGTGAAGAGCCTAACAAATAAAAGATCAACAAACCTGGTAATATGTAAGGTACATTGGGCCAGTTACTGGTTTTGCTATTAAAAAGAGAAAACAGAAGTGAGCTAACCTTTGTGTCTGTTGCTGTTCAGAATGTCCTCTTATCTTGGGCTACGAATGGCCTGAGGTGACCTTGCTATCTTCTGATCCTTTTCCTTTGTTTGGAGTCTAATTTCTGCAATGCTTGATACAGTTATTATTTGACTTCACAGCAGTGACAAAAAGAAATTACTTCTACTCAGGAAGTTTCAACAGTAGGTTTTAAACCCAGGAATGTTATTATTTTGTTCTGATGACACCTAATTAGCTTCCCATTGAGTACAAGTAACTGTCTTGCAAAGAAAATTGAAGAGGTAGGGCAAAATCAGCTGGAGATTAGAGACAGTTAACACACAGCACTTTTAGATTTGAAGAGGAACAGCTCTTGAGTGTGCATGAGATTTCTATGGTTACTAAAATTCCTCCTATCTGCACAGCAAATGCCAGAGAAAGATATGCAAGCTGTAGGTCCTGGATGAGAAGGTGACATTCAGGATTCCCTTTCCATCACATACCAAAGAAGCCGAACAGCTTCAGTTACAGAACAGGTGAGTGGGGTGGACACTCTCTGATGGCAATAGAACAGGACGGAAAAGGCAAAAGGAGTTGGAGAATGGCATGCAAGGAGAAGAAATGAGGACACCAATATAAACTAAAATTACCACATACTTGATTAATTGCCTTGTTTCTCTTTTGACAGTACACCTATAAGAGAAGCAACAAAAGGCTACACTACAGGGATAGATTTGTTTAGATTTTCACAACTAGTTTTTTGTTGCTATAAGTGAATGTTACAATTCTATGCAATTTTTTTAACCTGCTTTCTTCATAAAACAAGAAAGACCTCTGAATATTAAACCTATTTAAATTACACAAGGTGTTCTGAAGCACAGAAAGAGTTTGCAGAATTGATAACATATGAGATGATTTCTACTGGCAATTCCCGTATTCATTATTTACATTGAAAAAAGAGGATTTCCAAAACCTCCTTTCAGTTTGGAGAATAATAGGATAACACCTCTCATGGGAGGACAGGATATATTGCTGTTCATGAAAAATTAACCTATTTTAATATTAACCTAACCAGCTAATATCCGATTACCACTTCATTTGGTCACTGCCATGCGGCACAGATCAGTCTCTTCAGCTCCCTGACAAATCCCTCCAGTTGGCCATATATTCCTGAAGCAGGGTGCCTTGAAGGCTCTCAGACCCTTCCCATGATCCCACACTGCTGTTTGACTCACATGTTAGCTAAGCTTGGACTTGACCTCTTTGGGTTCCAGTTCCAAAGTTCATGTGTTGAACCGCATTTCTCCTAGTGGTACCGTACTGATGCTCGAACCGTTCTGCTGGCATGGTGGGGCAGGAGAGATGCCTGTTCTGTGGGAGGTGGGAGATTGCTGTCATGAGAACTGAGCAGCAATACTCAGGTGCTAGGTGATTCCTTCCTTGACTGCAGTGTGATGAGAAGCTCACAGTGTGAACTGTTGAATTTTACCTTATTGACAAAGAGTATCTGACAGAAAATGTTTCCAGCCAGTTGTGCTACTATTACTGGAATGCTGCTTTTGTGCTCCAGAGATCACCTGGCTGTCCATATGGGACAGAACTTTATTTGAGCCCATTAACTGCATCTATTTTAAACTTTTATCTGGGAGGTCTTTCTCTATGGCCATTATAAACCAACATTTTTTTCAGGACATTTGCACTAGTGCTGATCAGATGACAGCTTAACTCTAAAAATAGATCATCAGTGCAAAGCAACCCCTGACCTTCACACATAGCACATGATCACAAGTCAAGAAAAAACAAAACTTTAGTTTCCCACCAGTGTTCTATGTGTCCTAATAATGTAATAAATTACATCCTCAAAAAAGCTGCACTGTAATTCAAGCACAGGACGATATTTAGGGCTAGATACTCTATCTAAAGATGGCTTCAGAAAGAGCACAACTTTACTTAGATGATTAGTTTAGATTGAAAATTACAGTGAGTTGCAAGGATCCTAAAAAAATCAAAACCTGCAAAATAAAAAATCCTATAGGAGTGATGTGACATTTTTTCCAAGAGACTTTTGGCTCTGGAGACCCAGGTCTCTGGCAGGCTCATGCTGGAACAGCCTGTTACCATCTCAATAGCTGTATCATGAAGGAAATGTCACATTCTGGCCACAGACTCCTCCTTGGAGAGGGCATCCACAAAACCAAGGGCATGAAGCAGAGCTCACCTAAATAAGGCAAGCATCTGTTCTTGGCTTTCCAAAGCCCCCTCCTCCTGCAGACGTGGCTAGCTCATTGCCACATGCCAGGGCAGAAGTAGAGGAAAGACTTCACCGTTGTCAACGAGAGGAAGGAGAGGATATCAGGGCATGGCAGCCAGTTGACATTTCTCTGCCTGCAGCCACAGCTGCACAGACACTCCCAGACTGGACTGTCCCTCTGGGGACAGTCGTCTTTGGTGGTGGGTGACACCCAGCTCCTTCCTCATCATGGTGCAAGCAGCACTAATTGCAGGTCTTTGAGCATGTCTTCATTAATGCTTAGTGTCAAAAGGAAAATGCCATG
>JAOTQQ010000161.1:0-13501 GCA_026546715.1 Gallinago undulata | reverse complement strand
AAGGAGGAAGGAGGGGGACAAGGCCGGGGGGGGGGGAGAGAGGGGACCCCCCCCCTCGCCGCCACCGGGAGGACCCTGCCCGCCCCCGCGGCGGCTCGGCCCGGCGCACTGCGGCGCAGCCCGGCTCCATCCCGGGGCCGAGCTTTTGGGGGGGGGGGATGCCCAGACCACCCCACCCCCCCCCTCCTTCGTCACTCTTTGGCACCTCTGGGTAAAGAACGACCCCCCCCCGACCCCCCCTTCCTCCCCGAGCCACCGCCTGTGCTTCGCTCGCCCAACGGGCCACGAGGTGGCCACGCGTTCCTGCGCCGGTTGAGGCCGAACCCCAACACCCGGGGGGGAGGGGGGGGGGGGGCGAAGGGACACATTGGGGCGGGGGGGGGGCGCCCAAGGGTGTCGGGTGAGAGGGGACACCCCCCCCCGCCCCCAATATTTCCACCAGCTCCAGGGGGTGCCACCCCATTTCCACCAGTTACAGGCTGCCACCCCATTTCCACCAGTTAGGGGATTGTCACCCCATTCCCACCAGTTCCTGGGGGTGCCACCCAATATTTCCACCAGTTTCCATGGATGCCACCCCATTCCCACCAGTTCCTGGGGTTGCCACCCCATATTTCCACCAGTTCCCAGGGGTGCCACCCCAGTCCCACCAGATCCCGGGGGTGCCACCCTATTTCCACCAGTTCTCGGGGGTGCCACCCCATTTCCACCAGTTATGGGCTGCCAACCCAGCCCCACCAGTTCTCAGGGGTGCTACCTGAGCCCCACCAGTTTCTGGGGGCGCCACCCCATATTTCCACCAGTTCCCAGGGGTGCTACGCCAGTCCCATGAGTTCTCGTGTTTGCTACCCCAGTCCCACCAGTTCCCAGGGATGCCACCCCAGCTGCACCAGTTACGGGGGTGCCACCCCAGTCCCACCAGTTCCCAGGGATGCCACCACATATTTCTACCAGTTCTCGGGGATGCCACCCCAGTCCCACCAGTTCCTGGGGGTGCCACCCCATATTTCCACCAGTTAGCGGGATGTCACCCCATATTTCCAACAGTTCCTGGGGGTGCCACCCCATATTTCCACCAGTTCCCAGGGATGCCACCCCATATTTCCACCAGTTCCCAGGGGTGCCACCCCAGTCCCACCAGTTCCTGGGGGTGCCATCCCATATTTCCACCAGTTCTCGGGGGTGCCACCCCATTTCCACCAGTTCCTGTGGATAGCACCCCATTTCCACCAGTTCCTGGGGATGCCACCCCATATTTCCACCAGTTCCTGGGGGTGCCACCCAATATTTCCACCAGTTCCCCACAGTGGCACCCCATTTCCACCAGTTCCTGGGGGTGCCACCCCAGTCCCACCAGTTCCCCAGGGTGCCACCCAATATTTCCACCAGTTTCCATGGATGCCACCCCAGTCCCACCAGTTCTTGGGGGTGCCACCCAATATTTCTACCACTTCCCCAGGATGCCACCCCAGTCCCACCAGTTCCCCATGGATGCCACTCCATTTCCACCAGTTCCTGGGGATGCCACCCAATATTTCCACCAGTTCCCGGGGGTGCCATCGTTTATTTCCACCAGTTCCCCACAGTGGCACCCCATTTCCACCAGTTCCTGGGGGTGCCACCCCAGTCCCACCAGTTCCCCAGGGTGCCACCCAATATTTCCACCAGTTTCCATGGATGCCACCCCAGTCCCACCAGTTCTTGGGGGTGCCACCCAATATTTCTACCACTTCCCCAGGATGCCACCCCAGTCCCACCAGTTCCCCATGGATGCCACTCCATTTCCACCAGTTCCTGGGGATGCCACCCAATATTTCCACCAGTTCCCGGGGATGCCACCCCAGTCCCACCAGTTTCCATGGATGCCACTCCATCTCCACCAGTTCCTGGTGCTGATTGTGTCCCCCCCTTTTTTTCCTCCTCCCCCCACCCCAGGGATGCGGGTGCCCTGAGCTCCGGCAGCGGGACCACCACCACCACCACCCCCACCCCCACCAAATGACGGACCTGGCGTCCCCCACGGGTGAGAGCCCCTTCGCCTTCCCCGGGGGCGAGGAAGGCCTGGGGGACGAGAAGACGCTGGTGATCCACAGCCAAGGGGAGGAAGAGGAGGAGAAGGAATTCAAGTGCATCCTCTGCGGGGAACGCTTCGGCCACCAGCCCGGCTTGGCCCGCCACCAGAAACACCACGCCGGCGAGCGCGCCTTCATCTGCGCCGAGTGCGGCAAAGCCTTCAGCCTCAAGCACAACCTCATCATCCACCAGCGCATCCACACCGGGGAGCGCCCCTACCAGTGCGGCGTCTGCCAGAAGAGCTTCAGCCTCAAGCAGAACCTCCTCACCCACCAGCGCATCCACAGCGGCGAGAAGCCCTTCTCCTGCCAGCGCTGCGGGAAGCGCTTCCGAGAGCAACGCTTCCTCCTCAACCACCAACGCACCCACCCCGGCGAGGAGGACCGCGCCGGCCCCGACGCCGCCCCCGAGGAGGTCCGAGCCGGGGGGAGCCGTTCCCCTCAGCCCCACGAGGTCACCGGCGGTCCCTTGCCGGCCACCCACCAGCGGAGCGGCCCCGGTGGGGAGCGACCCTTCTTCTCCTGCCCCGACTGCGGCAAGACCTTCGGCCAAAAGGGCTCCCTCCGGAGCCACCGCCGCAGCCACGCTGGCCACAGCCCCCCCGCCGCCTGCCCCCAGTGCGGCCAGAGCTTCGCCCACAAGGGCGACCTCGCCGCCCACCAGTGCGCCCACGGGGACGAGGCCGCCCTCACCTGAGACCCCCCCCCCCTCCAACGCCTCGGCACCCCCTGCCCGTGCCACCCCCCTCACCCCCCACCCCGCTTTTGGGGTCGTCGTCCGTCCGTGTCCCGTCCCCCCCCAGGCCGGTTCCCAGAGAAGCTGTGGCTGCCCCATCCCTGGAGGGGTTAAGGGCCGGTTGGAGGGGGCTTTGGGCAACCTGCTGTGGTGGGAGGTGTCCATAGGGTCTGGGGGGGGACACGACTCGATGGCCTTTAGGGTCCTTTCCCCCCCAAACCATTCCATGATTCTATGATTCCCCTCCGAGCCGCTGCGGGAGCACCCACGCTCCCTCCTGCAATGCCATCCCGGGGCGGGGGGGGATTTTGGGGGTCCCTATAGATGGTTCCCCGGGGTTTTGGGGGCACGGCACGGCACAGCGAGCCACTGGCACGCAGCCATGGAGCTTCAGTAGCCCCGGCTCGGCCTGGGAATCCCCCCGGGCCGTTTTCCTCACCCGCTTCCCGTCCTTCATCCCTCCGCTGGGGTTTTTACTCCTCCTGACGGTCACGAGGCCGGTTCCGGGAGCCTCGGGCCCCCCCGGGGCCGGGAGGACGCGTGGTTCCCCCGGTGCCCACCCTCCCCTTCGTGCCGTGGCTTAGACCCCCTTGGCCAGGGCAAGAGACCATGGAGGAGGAGGAGGAGGAGGAGGAGGAAGAGGAAGGAGGTTTCCCCACGGCATCCCCCTCCCTCCGCAATGAACCCACTCGCGTTCCCCCTGGGGCTGGGGGGCTGGCGGGATGGAGACCCCCCCTCAATCCCGGTGGGCTGGGGCGAGGAGGAAGACGGCGAGCACCCGGCGGCTCCGGAGACGTGCCGACACCAAACCGGAGCCAGGATGGGGAAAAAAATGCCTTTTTCTGCGGCGCCGGGGATGAGCACACGGCACGTGGCTCCCGGTGACGGTGACATCCCGCCCGCCGCCGCCGAATCCCGAGGGAGCTGAGCTCCCAAAGACCCCCCACACCTTCGTGTCACCCCTCGTGCCACGCCACGGGGTCCAGGAGGAGCATCCGGACCGAGTGGCCCCGCAGGGTTGGGGGGGGGGGGGGGGGGACATGTGGCACTTTGTGACACCCCGGCAGGATGCTCCGCGTGGGTGACAACAAGCCGGAGCCGCAGAAATGCCTTTTCCAGGAATATTTTTCCCCAAAAAAATAACCCACGTCACCCTGCACGGGGTTGCTGGCCCTGAGTGCCCCCTTGGAGGAGAAGCCCCCCCCCCCCGCCGTGGGTGTCTTCACAGGGACCCCCCCCCCGTGCTGCCCCCTGTCCCCCCCCCACCGCTTCCTCTGCCGCCGCTGTGTGGGAATGCAGGTACTTTGATGTGTATCATTAAATGAATTCAGCTTCCAAAACCCTACGTCTCCGTCTCGCTGGGACCACGGGGGGAGCCCCTCCGGGCCCCCGCGTCCCCCCCCCCTACCCAGGGTCAGCCTGTCCCCGCAGCAGAGCGGGGGACCAAAAAAAAAAAAAACCAACCCCAAATTATATTCCATTTTTGGTGCCCAGACCCACGTTTGAGCGAAGGTTCCGGGCGTTGCAGGGTGGTGGGGGCTGCTCTGGGGGGGCTCTGGGGAGCTTTTGGGGTGCCCCTTGCCCTCGGGCACCGGCGTGACTGGTTCCGTGCCACCAGCCAGGGAGGGGACGCGGGGCCTCTCAGACTTGGTGGCCTCTTCAGGTGGAGAAGAGCAGACTGAGAGGGGACCTCGTGGATGCTGAGCAATAGCTTTGGGGTGGGGGGCAGCACCAGCACCCCGGGTTGTCCCCATGTCCCGGCGTCCCTGGAACCATGTGACCTTTGATGTCTGGATCCTTGGGATGCCTTAGTCACTGGATCCCTTGGTTTCTGAGGTCCTCTGGGCCTTGTGTCCCCATGTCACCGTGTCCAGAGTCCCAATGTTCCTGGGTCCTGATGTCCCTGACATTGAGCATCCTCAGGTCCCCATGTCCTGGGCACCAGCATCCCTGTGCTCCAGCTCCCAAAGTACCTGGTACCCAGTGTCCTGATGTCCCAAAGTCATCCCGATGTCCATGTGTCCTGGGTCCTGATGTCCCTGAAACCTGTTGTCACCATGTCATCATGTCCTGATGTCCCTTAAACCCGCTGTCTCCGTGTCCTGGGTACCAACATCCCTGTGCCCCAGCTCCCAAAGTAGCTGGTACCCGGTGTCCTGATGTCCCAAAGTTGTCCCGATGTCCCAAAGTCCTACCGATGTCCATGTGTCCTGTGTCCTAATGTCCCCGAAACCTGCTGTTGCCATGTCCCCATTTCCTGATGTCCCTGAAACCCACTGTCCCCATGTCCTGGCAACCTACATCCCTGTGCCCCAGGTCTCAAAGTACCTGGCACCCACTGTCCCAATGTCCCAAACTCATCCCAATGTCCCAAATTCATCCCAATGTCCCTGTTTCCTGGGCCCTGATGTCCCTGAAACCCCCTGTCCCCATCTCACCATGTCCTGATGTCCCTGTAACCCACTGTCCCCACGTCCCCATGTCCTGGTGTCCCCGAAACCCGATGTCCCCATGCCCCAGCCCAACCGTTCCCCGCACCGAGACCGGCTGTCATGGCCCCAGGAGCTCTGTGACCGGTGCCACCCCCTGGGGGGACCAAGCAAGGTGCCAGCGTGTCCCCACGAGCCATGGAGGTCGGGGGGGGGGTGGGCATGGGGAGGCAGGACGTGTGTCACACCTGCGTGGATGGGAACGGAGCCGGGGGGGCATTCCCCGGCTGCAGAACTCACAGACACCTGCGTCCCCAGGGAGGTTTGGGGGGAAAACCCCCGGTGTCTCAGGAGGGGGACACCTGCCCCGGCAAGATGTCACCAAGCGTGGGGCAAGGTCTCACTTTCTCCTTCCCACCCCTTTCGTTTCCAGTAACAGGAGCCAAAACTCGGCCTCTTCTTCCCCATTTCTCCGCGGTTCGGTGCTTTCACTGCATGTGGCCAGCCCCTTCCTCCCCCCCACAAGTGTCCTGCTGGTCTCTGGAGGGTGACGGGGGGACCAGGACACGCCAGACCCCATGGAGAGCATCACCTAGGACCACCAGCCATGGTCTCCTCTGCAGTGGGACACGGGCCCCAGGCGGTGGCTGCGCGGTAGAGCCATGTTGGAGGGGCACAGCCCCACGGCAGCACTGCCGTTTCCCCCCAGGGACATGCAGGACCCCCCCCCGTTTCCCACAGGGAACCCTGTTTCTACCCGTCCCACCTTCCACCAACCCAAAGTGCTCCCAAAGCAAAGGTGGGGACCCGGAGGCAGCGTTGTCCCCCTGTGTCCTGCCACGCTGGTGGCCACCAGGGCACCAAGCATTCCTCCCTCGGGGTGTCATCCCAGAGCTGCACATCCCTTGGGATACGGCTCCGGGGACAGCAGGGCTATGGTGACCTCAGACAGCCCAGGATGGTGCCCATGGTGGCACCAGGAACATGGTAGGGACAAAGATGGTGACATGAGGGGTACCAGGAGCATGGCACAGGCACCAAGGGTGGCACAAAGAGATACCAAGAGCATGGCAGGAGCACTGATGGTGGCACACAGAGGTACCCCGAGCATGGCACGGACACCGATGGTGACATGAAGGGTACCGAGAACATGGCACAGGCACCAAAGGTGGCACACAGAGGTACCAAGAGCATGGCAGGGACACCAATGGTGGGACACAGAGCTACAGGGAGCACAGCAGGGACACCGATGGTGACATGAAGGCTACCGAGAGCATGGCACAGGCACCAATGGTGGCACACAGAAGTACCAGGAGCACAACACAGACACTGATGGTGGCACACAGAGGTACCAAGAGCATGGCAGGGACACCGATGGTGGGACACAGAGGGACAGGGAGCGAACCAGGCTTCACGGCGCGCTGGTCCTGGCCACCCCACAACTTTTGCTTCTCATCATCACGTCAGACGTGGGGCCACGGGCCGGAGGTTTGTGGTCGGTGCAGAGAGACAAGCTCCAGGGCGAGTGGTGGGGCCGGCAGGAAGCCGTGGGGGTGTCTGTCTGACGAGACTTCTCCGTCTCTGCCACGTGCTCTGGCTCTTCCCTTTTAGACCCCCCCCCCGTCTACCCGCAGCCCCCAGAAGCGTTTTGGCAGCCCCCACGCCGAGGGAGGAGAAGCCGGTGCCGTGAAGGGTGTCGGTGCCAAGAGGTTGCCACTGCCATCACCACACACGGTGACTCCGGGAGCCTCCAAGAGGACATGGTCTCTGCCACCCTCCAGCTCTCTGTCGGCTCCCCCAAAAAGGAACCTGAACCCCAGGACGAGACCCCGGGTGGCTTCACTCCATGGGTTGGCAGAGACGCTCCAGGAGATGGGACGAGCCCCACAGCCACAGGGGAGAAGCTCTGCCTCAGCAAGGGACAAAGGTACGGCGGGGCCAGAGGGACAGCAGGAGGCTTTATGCTGGCTGGAAGGTATTTTTTCGGGGGGGAGGAAGGGGGGCCAGGCATGCCCGGGCAGCCAGAAGAAGCCACGTGGGGAAGGAGCTGGTTTCTCCTTGCTGAACAAAGCTGGTTTCACAAGCAGGAATCCCCAGGGGGGTGCGGGTGGAAGAAGAGAGAGCTCCAGGGGTCCTCAAGGGATAGTATCAGCGTCCCCAGGCAGCCCTGGAGAGAGTCTCCAGGGGGGACAGACCCCGGGACATGGCGCAGGGAGCACCGTGGCACTAACAGGAGTCGTGTCCCTCTGCTTGTTGTCCCTGCAGTGTGTCCGTCACCATCCAGCAGGTCCCCATTCCCATGTTTCCCTGGGATGGCGAGGCCTCGGGGCTGAGGATTCTCCTGGTGGGGAAGAGCGGGGCAGGGAAAAGCTCCACCGGCAACACCCTCCTCGGGGTACGGGCGTTCAAGTCCAAGTTGGCCACTGAGCCGGTGACCATCAGCTGCGCCCAAGCCCAAGGGTACTGCTGTGGCAAGAAAATTGAGGTCATCGACACGGCCGATATTTTCAACACGAGGGCCACCATCAGCGAAGCCTACAAAGAAATCACTCATTGCATCTGGTTGTCCTCCCCCGGCCCCCACGTGCTGCTGCTAGTCACCAGGCTGGGCCAGTTCCTTAAGGAGGACAAGGAGGCCGTGCGGAGGCTGCAGGACATCTTTGGGGTCAACGTTTTGAGGCACACCATCGTCTTGCTCACCCACGTGGAAGACCTGGGGGGGAGGTCGCTGGGGGATTACCTGCAGTCTTGCGGCAGCGGAGACCTCCAGAACCTGATCCTGCAGTGTGGGAGAAGGTACTGCGGCTTCAACAACACAGCGGTGGGTGCCCAACGGGACCGGCAAGTGGCCAGGCTGATGAAGATGGTCTGCTGGGTGGTGCGAGCGAACAGGGGCAAATGGTACAGCAACGACATGTTCCTGGAGCCCTGCTTAACGCAAGAGAGAGTGGAGCATCACATGAGGAGGCACAAAGCAGAGAGGAAGATGATGGAGTGGTCCAGGTCTACGCCGTACAGAATAATTACATGTTGTGGGATAGTCCTCCTTGTTCTTGCTTTGTTTTGCCTGAATTACCTTCTGTTTCCCGAGTTCCGGATCTGGTGGTGGTGAAGAATCCCAGGGTGACGTGAATATTGAGGCAGCAGGGACCTCTGGAGATCATCTAGTCCAAGCTCTGCTCATGCCCTAGAACTGTTTGAGCTCAGGACCACGTCCAGTTGGGGTTTAGAGCCCTCCAGGGTGAAAAAGTTTCCTGATGTTTCAATGGAATTTCACACATTTCTGTTCGTTGCCCATCCCTCTTGTCCTGCACCAGGCACCCCTTGGTCTCCATCAGGTGAGAGCAGGATCTCCTCAGCTTCTCCTCCTCCAGTGCCAGCTCTCCCAGCCTCTTCTCGATGCCCCGGTCTTCTTTGCTGGACCCTCTCCTGCATGTCCACGTCCGTCTGGCACATAGAGAACCACCCTCCACGGACTCACACAGCTCTCCAGGGAATCCTCATGGAATTATCAAGTATTTCCAAGGTTATAAACTAAAATACTTCAAATCCACCACGCTCGGCCTGGCACCATCCCACCATGGTACCACGTGGGGCCACGGGCACCCCGATTTACTGCTGTGAGTGCCACCGCTCTCAGAGAACCCACCCAACGCCTGCTTCTCATGTGACGAGGACACGAGGGCTGGGTGGGGAGGAAGAGGAGGGATGGTGAAAGTCCTTCGGGCTCCTCGGGCCAAAGCGGTTCCTGCTCCAGGGCACAGTGTTGGGACCTGTTGCCCTTCTCCTGCCACCACTGTCAGTTGGGCAGGGGACATTTAATTTTCCCCAGGTCGGTGAGATGAGGGAAGACCCCCACAAAGAGCCTGGGGGACTCTGGTAGGGCTTCTCCATCAATGCCTGAAGGTCTCTCCTTGGTGTCTCAGGGGTTTTAGCTCTGTCCTGCAGCATTTAGTCCCAGGGGGTGGGAGAAGACACCAATCCCATTCCAGGTCCCACAGTTCATCCTGGTTTCCTCCACCAACCCAGTTTCCTCGCCAGAGCCACACATGCTTTTGAGGGATCAAGCCAAAGGTTCTGCAGAGCCCAGAGCACCAGCAAAGCACCAGGGTGAAAGAGGGGGGCCCCTCCGGAGGGACCCCACTGCAGGGTAGGTCTGAGGACCAGGGACAAGCCCTGGGAGTATTTGCTGTTCCTGAGACCGAGAAAGTCCAGCGGGAAACCAGTCCAGGGTGTCATCCCTCTACCAAAGGTCTCATAAACAGGCTTTTCCAGTGGATGCAGCGATAACGAAATTAATTGTAGATAACGAAGCTCAGAGCAGGCAAAGGGAAGCACAGATAACCTTGACCTTTGGAGAAAGGGCAGCTCCCCTTCCTCATCCTCTTCCCCTCATCCCTAAACATCCCACAAGGCCCAGGTTCTCCAAGAGTTTCTCCAAGAGGGAGGATGTCCTTCCATTGCCCAGCGGCCCCGGACACCTCCTCGCAGTGTCCACAGGGGCTGAAACTCCTCTGCTCCCTGGGGAGCGGGGACTTGTCACCCTCCTTCCGAGCCCCCCAGGGCTCTGCACCACGGTGGGGAACAGCTGAATAAGGAACCGGCTGCCAGCCCTCATCACAAGGGGGAAACATCACCATAAAACCAACAGATGGGGAAAAAAAAATGTAATTAAAACAAAAAAAAAGGGGGACAAAAATTGCATTTCTGAACCCTGCGAGATAAGGTCAGCCCTGGAAAGGTCGGGCAGTTGGACTAGATGATCGTCGTAGGTCCCTTCCAACGGAACTATTCTATTCTACTCTATTCCTGTTTCAATCCTAATTTTATTTTCTGCAAAATAAGCAAATAATTAAAAATGGCTTCAATAATCAGAAAGTATGTAAAAGACTTGTGTGTCAACTCTAGAGGAAAGCATATTTAAAAACTTCACTGAGGTTAAAACGAAGGAATTTCCTCCCAAAAACATTCAGGACAGAGAACCTTTTTTCCATTCTTTTCACCCCAATATTCACAGGGTGCAGGTAGCCAGAAGTTAACGCTCCTGTAATGACCTGGTGCATACAACCAGTACAGAAAAACCTCAAAAACGAGGAGTTTATTAAAACTACCGTTATGGGAAGGCAATCAAAATTTCCACCTCTCTTGACTTCCAGCTCTCATTTGGAAAGAAATACTGGCCAAGCCTTATTCATGGAAATCATAACCCACACCCTAAAAAGCAGGTATTTCAACTTTTACCTTTTATTTTTTTTAACCCTGGAATAACCGCAGCGGATTTTCAAACAATTCAGCAAACGTGCCCGCGCATTTTGTCCCAAAGTTGGAATTTTGCAGCTTTGGATGTGCCGTGTTTTCAGCCAAAATCACTGCAACCGGACCGACAGACGTCCCTTCCCCCCTCCCCCAAACGAGAAGAGAGGAAGAGATAAGGAGAGAGAGAGCAGTTTAGAAGGAACTAAACTACTTTAATGAAAAATTAATATTAAAATAAAAAAGAAGCAAATAATGAAATAGATACAATATATACAAAACCGTATCAGGCTCCCAGGATATCAGTCCTGTCACCGGCAGGCGCTGGGGGAGTCCCAGGCTGGACTCAGCAAGGGATGGGAACTGGATTCCACCTCTGGAGTCAGGCACACACAGACTGGGATCAAAGGCAGACAGACAGACAGGGTCCTCTTTGGATATCGGCCATCTTGGTAGATGCCAGAGGAGCAGGAGAGCAGGAGAAGAGGAGCCGGGGAAGAAGAAGGAGCAGGAGGGCTGGAGAAGGGCTGGCCCTTGATCCCTCAGCTTTTATACTGAGCATGGGGCAGATGGGATGGAATACTCCAGATGGTCAGGTTCGGGTCACCTGTTCTGTCCGTTCCTCCCCACATGTGGGACCCCTTTACGAATTTTCCGTTTCTTGACCCTCTAAGGGGCAAATAACAAAAATTGGCTGACCTTGGTTGTTATCACAATAAGTCTAAACACGGGCCTCTCTGCATTCCGTTCCTTGGCATTGTAGCCCAAACATTGGCCTTATCATCCTAAGAACGAGCAGTTTTCTCTACAATATGCTGTTAATTTCAGAGAGTCAGAGGAGGCCTAACCAAAATGTAGAATTACAGAACACAAAACTGGTTTGGTTTTACCTCAAACCAGGACAGGATGATTATAGATTTGTTTCCCCCAGATCGAAGGGCTGGAGTTTTGAACCGTGGCGTTGGGAGACATGGTGTGTGGGAGGAGGGTTCTCCGAGGTGCTGAGCAAACAGCCTCGTGTGGGCTCACACCACGTTCTAACAGCCCCATAATCACAGAAATAGGGAAAATGTCACCTCCTTCCTGCGGAATGCACATCAGTCGGGTACTTCTTCTCCCCACTGCTGCCCACACATCGGTTCCACCTTCCTCCTTGGCTGGGCTGACAATTTTCCCAGCCCATTGGACTAAAAGTGGGCTTTTCTAGAAGAAGTTTTGGCTTCGAAGTTGCCAGGTTGGGTGGCCACACGCCAATAGTGGGCTACTCATGAAGTGGCTGCGCCTCCGGTGAGGCTGGGGCACTGGGAAACGCTCTCTTTTCCGTGAAAACACTGAATCCTGAGGTCCATCTAGCAGCTGCTCACCAAAGGCTGAGTTGGGGGGTGGCATCAGGCTATTGGGGGGCACCAAGGAAGGGACCGAGTGGGGTGCAGATGGTAAAAAAGAGGGTGCAGCCATCGAACACCATCTCCTGTGGAGCCAGGGGTGGGGGTCAACACTGTGGGGACATTCGGGCCACCAGCCACTGGTGTCCAGTCGTGGCCCTGCTGCCACAGGAATAAAGAGGAGATGTGAAGGGCGGGGGGGGGCAATAAAGAAAAAGAGGAGAGAACGGCCCAATTCCCAGAGCAGAAGGAAAGGGAGGGCAACTGGATCCTTTCCACTGCCTCTGTGGTAACCAGGGGATGATCCAAAACCATCCCCACAGGGAGAGATCTTGGCAACCCATGTAAATCCCACCTGAAAAATACCTGGAAAACTTGGTGGAGAAGGAGGAGGAGGAGGGGGAGGAAGAGGAAGGAAAGGGTTCTGTGTTTGCGCAGAGAGCGGCTGAGGGAGCGGGGGGGGTTCGGCCTGGAGGGAAGGAGGCTGAGGGGAGACGTTTTCTCACTCTCTGCAACTGCCTGATGGGCATTACTGCTAATAAAGACTATAACTGCTAAATAATTAGCAATAAGGCAAAATTCACCTTAAAACACCCCCTTGACAGCCCCTCCCCCCCAACTCACCATAAAGAAACAACTGGCAATCCTTGTCATAAAACATGATTCCTGATAGTAACTATCAAACAGCAATGACATAAAAATCACCTTAAAAACTCCCATGGAGGAGCCCCCCTAAATTAAAACTCACCTTAACCCCCCCCCCCCAGACAGGCCCCTCTACCCAAACTTCACCATAAAGAACCAATTAGCAATCATTAGCATAAAATATGATTACTACTAATAACTATCGCTGCTAAATAATTAGCAATGAGACAAAACTCACCCCACTGACACCCCCCCGCCCGTAAATCACCATAAAGAGCTAATTAGCAATCCTTAACGCAAGCATGATGGGTAATAATGACTAATAATTAATTATGAGGTAAAACTCCGCCCGCGGGGGGGGGGGGACAACCCGCACCGGAAGCCGCCCCAAACGGACCAATGGAGAGCGCCGCTTCCTATCACGTGGTGCTGCTCAATATGGCGACGCCGACACACTCTACACTTCCGGTCGGCGCTGACTATTTCCGGGAGAGGCGGGGCTCCGACCAGAAGCGGAGAGGGGGAAAGGGCGCGCACGGCGGTCTTTACGTCACGCGGCCTACTTCCGGCTAACACCGGAAGTGCCTCCGCCAGGCCCGGGCGGGGAGCGGGGCCTGCCCCGGGCAACATGGCGTGCCGAGGGCAGGTAGGAACTGCTACAGCCCTTCTCCCCCCACACCTTCCACCCGCCCTGCACTGCTGCCCCCTCCATCCTCCCCTTCCCACTCCCAGGCGCCATTTTCCCCCCGCCACCTCCCTTCCCTCAACATGGCGGAGCAAGTCCCTCAAGAGGCTCCAGGAAAGCTGGGGAGGGACTATGGATCAGGGAGGGAAGACGTAGGAGGAGGGGGAAGACACTGACACTGAAAGAGGGGAGATGGAGCTGCGATGTGGGGAAGAACTCGTTTGGTGTGAGGGTGGTGAGAGCCTGGCCCAGGTTGGCCAGAGAAGCTGTGGCTGCCCCATCCCTGGAGGGGTTCA
>JAOTQQ010000160.1:0-13609 GCA_026546715.1 Gallinago undulata | reverse complement strand
GGCAGCCCTGCTTTGGCAGGGGAGTTGGACTGGATGATCTCTAGAGGTCCCTTCCAACTCTGACGATTCCATGATTCCATGATGCTGAAATGGAGCAACTGGAAGGAGAGCTGTCTAGAGGAGGATGAAAGAAGAAAGGTTTGTATGTTCAACAGATACCTGCAGCTGTATGGAGCTGATTTGGTATCTGACAGCCAGGGATGCTCACAGAAACCTGCGACTGTCCCAGCAAAAACCTACCTGTGAGCCTTCTTGGCTCACTTGGTCGTGGTGTTTGCTGCTGCTGGCTCTCTCCTGCTGGTATTGCCTGTGAGATCAGTTTAACATCTAGCACATCCTCTGCGCAGTGACTGTATCCTGCCGTGCTCGGGGGTGGGAGGGTGGGTGGGTGGGTGATCTCATGGCTTTTCCTCCGCTCCGAGGTCCCTGCTCATCTGTTCCGCCCAGCGTGGTTTCTCTGCTGGAGGTGTTACATCAGGCAGGGGTGGGAGGGTGTCTCCCGGACCGGGGAGAGCCCTCGGGATGGGGGACATGGTGACAACGGCTACTCCAGGCTGGAGAAAAGCTTTCCTTTCATATTGTTTTAATCTTTTAAGTTTTGAGGATTTCTCATGTTGTATAAAGAGCTAGTTTTCATGGAAAATACAACCTTTTTTATTTTTTGAGCTTTTGGACATTGATTCAAATGAGAAAATTCCTCACTTTGGAGAATTTGCTGCCTTCCTGAAGATCCCCCAGCACTTGGAGCTGCAGGCAGGGCTCTCTGCTTCTGCCGTGCCACGCTCATTCCCTCCTGGCCCAGCTCTCCTTATCTCTGGGCACCTTGGCTGCCTCTTGCTGTGTCCCTGTCACATGTGGAGCACCTTGATGTGTCAGACAGGGGGAGGACACGTGATCGTGCTCATGTGGAGCAGCCAAAAAGCAACAGGCCCAGGGCTGGAGTCTCTGGCAGAAGCTGGCAGCTCGGTATCTGTAGGAATCAGCAGAGCTGTATGAAGCTGACAGCCCACGCTCCAAAAAGTCTCTGTGATTTTTTTCAGATTGCTTTTCAGCTCCGTCTCTGCCGCCTGTGTGGTCTGGTGGCTCCCTCAACCCGATTTGGAGGTGGGGCTCCTGAGTCGAGCTGGCTGGAGAGCTGTGGAAAGCCTTCCAGAGTCGGGAGAGGACCTCTCCCTCGCTTTCCCCATGCAGCTCCTACCTTCTGTTTGAAAATGCTTGTGGTTCTGAGGTCTTGGTCAGTCGTCTCGTCTCGTGGTGTTAATACGGTGCCCCAACGCAGGTGGGCAAACCCAGACTGTTGTTTTAAAGGTTGTCCCAGCAGAGGTTGTGGTCCAGCACACGAGCTTCCATGAACAGGATGATGCTTTGCTAAGCTGACTTTGTCTGCAGGCCTTGAGGACAAAATGGGTGATGGCCATGGCAGGAAGGGCAGGACTGTGCCTGGTTGGGTTTTTTTCTTTCCAACCCATTACAAATGTACTTATTTTCTTTTTCTTTTGGAATGTAACTTTTTTTTTCCTGCCCTGACACACGGAATCATCACACTGAGTTGTGCTGCCTCGTGTTTGCAGCTCAGCCTTTCTGCCCATCCCAGCCTTGGCCTTTACAGGGCTGTGTGCGGGACTGCTGCCTTCCTGCAGACGTGGTCACTGCTCCCACCATCCCACCTGTGGCCCTCGGGGGAGTGACCCACAGCATGAATTGTCCTCAGGGACCCAGGTTGCCTGGGGTTGCCTTTTCCCTCTAGCTCCAAGACCCATCACCCAGCAGCTGGGATGCACGCTCACCCTGCTGTGGGTCCATCCCGCTGTGCTGCCAGGGTTGTGGCACCTGGAGGGACGGCACGAGAGTCCCCTGTGAGATCACAGCCCTGCTGTGCCTGCTCTGCTGCCTCCTGACGCCATGGCCTGCTCCAGTGTGGTGGTGTCCTGCCCTCCATCTCCGCTGGAGCTCCCCCGATTCACCCTGCCCTGTGCCTCGCTCCTCTCTTCCCGGGCTTGTGCTGGGCAGGACCCCATCCCACTCTGTTTGAGCATCTATCCCTGCTAGGGCCAGAGCAGCCAGGGTTGGAAATCGTTGTCACCGAGAGGGGACATCACGGAAGGCTGTCGCAGCAGGCTGTGGCCCGCGGGGATGCTGGGTAGAGCAGCTGCTTGAGAGTCTTTTTCCTGTTTACTCGCTCCCAGACGGTGGGTGATGTGGTGATTAAAGGACATCCCTCCTGCCTGCACCGGTGTGTCCTTCAACCCTCCTCCTCTCCCTCTCTAGGGGGTGTCTCTGCACGTGCGGTCCCCGGGTCGGATAACTGGGGTGGCTGCAGGTGGCAGCTCGGCCATGGGATGTCCAAGAGGACTTTTAACCCCCTTGGCACCCTGCCCTGTAAATCTGCATCCCTTCAACTCCGTTTTCCAGCTGATGGGGAGGCCGGGTGGGGGCTGGCTCGGTTTGTTTGCGGAGCGTTCAGGTGCTGCCTGACATGGTCCTTCTTGGGGCGAGCAAAGGGCAAGGCTGTCCTACCTCTGGGCTTCATCAGAGCAGGAGCAGAGATCCTGCTGCCTTGTCCCCCTGAGCTGCTGTGCTCGGGTACCTCTGCCAGTGCCTGTCCTACAGGCATCACTCAGCTGGTTCCTCAGGCCAGGAACCCAGCGTATGCTGGATACCCCCATCTTCGTGGAACCAGCAGTTCTTGTCCTGCTAATCCTGGCCAGCTCACAGTCCTCCTCAACTTCAGAGAACCAAAAAAGCTCTCCTGGGTCCAGAGCAGACCCTGAGCAGTGATGGACTCCCCAGGCTTGCTGGGCAGCGGGGTGTTGGCTCTGCTGCATCACAACTTGGCTCTTCATCCCAGCAAGGCATCAGAAAATGTTTTATCTCCCCACCCCTTCACTATCTCATGTGTTGCTTAATGCTTTGTGTCAGCCTGTCATCAAAGTCTTGCTTCTGGTTGGAGCGTGGTCCCCATAATCCCCAGCAGCTCAGGCTCTGGGGCGTGTTATGAAAAGGCCGAGAGATGAGGGCATGAAATTTTTGAGCATTGGCCCAACAGGTTTGGTATGAACCATGGAGCAGGTCAGTAAGCAAGCAGGAGGAGGTCTCCAGTTCTGGGGACCAAATAAATCCCAGGTGAGGTCGTTAAGAAAAATACAAGCCCAAGTGGTAGAGGAGCCTGGTGTGAAGACCATCACCAAGAGCTCCTGCTTCTCCCATGCAAACTGATAATGTCTCCTGCTAGGGTGATATGTGGCTTAGGTATCTGCTCAGTGCCTGGAGATCTTCAGTTGGATGGTGCTGTAAGAAGATGCCATTGACTGGTTATCAACCATACTCTTGCCTTGGCAATGGAAGGTGAAGCCAACACCATCAGTGGTCCCTTGGTGGCTAGAGAAAAAACAGTGAAAAGGGAAGAGGAGATCAGTCATTTCCATTTTTAAGCACTTTATGGCAGCAGGTGTGATTTCAGCAGCAGCCCTTCTGGTAACTGCCTCTTTCTCTGGTTCATGGTGCGATGGGTGGAAGGGACTCGCATGGAGAGTCTGAGGAGGAGGAGATGACATGAGGCGGTGCCTCAGCTTCTCCCTGCTTTATCAGCGGAGACAGTAGAGCCCTCTGGGGCCTCTGCTGCAGATAATGGCACTCAGGGAGATCTAGGGGAGAGCACACATCTGGAAATCACATCTGTGCTTTAGCGAATCCTCAGTCCTTGCTGTCTCAAAACAGCTTTTGAGTTGAGCATGGTGGGGGAAGAGGTCTGGCCTTTGCAGTGACCTCAAATGGCTTAGCAGCAGATGGGATCTTTATCCTGTTCTTCTCTTCCCAACCTTACCCTGACACAGAAAAGGTTAAGCCTTGGTAGGGACAGGAACGAGCCATCCCTCTGCTCGCTGAGTGTCCTGGCCAGCAGTCATCTCTGCTGTTAAACTGCTGTCACGGGAACTTGATTGCATCGACTGGTGGGATGGGTGAAAACTGAGTCACGGCAGCTGAACCTCATTGGCATTTGCCACCAGTGTGACAAGTCTTTTCTGCCCTTCGGTTTTCACTCCTCGACGTTGTGCCCTGTCCTGGGGACAGTGTGTAGTCACTCTTGTCTCCATTTGCCTTGTGGTGGGGCGTGACGGGATTCTGGGGCATGAAAGAGTTGGGAAGACACCTGTGTTGGGTGCAAAAGTCCACAAAGAGCTCCAAGGAGAGCTTGCTGCTGTTGGACAGCCAAGTCCCCAGATCTACCTCTGCCAGAGCTTCCTCGTTGACCCTGCCCAGCTCTTGAGTGTCAGGCTGTGACCCGTGCCTTTGGCTGGATTGCCACCTCTGCCTTTCTTTCTTGCTTGCTTTTTTGCCAGTCTGCTTGGTCCCATCCCCTTCCCCTCCCAGGCAGTGCTGGCAGTGAGTCCTCCAGCCAGTCTGGGGACATCAGTGACCCCCTAAGCCCAAGGAGGGAGATGTGGGGAGGTTGCACAGAAGTTGGGCCCTTTGATGAGGGACACCTGTGTGGGGAGCAGCTTACTTGAGCATCTCACCCCCTTCCGTGCCGAGACACAGCGCTGTGTCAGGTACCCCCTGATGCATCCCTGCCCTCTGCAGCACCTCTCAGATCTCCTTCCTCCAGGAGGGAGAGCAGGAGAGGTAGGTTGGAGGAGATCTTCAGCTTCCCCCATCCTCTCACCATTTTGTTGTGTTCCTCTAAGGCCATTGCATCTCTTGCCCAGGCAGGGCTGAGGGGGATGGAGCCCTTGATGCTGTGCAAGAAGAAGGTCACCTTGGGGGGGTGGCTTATGGAGCCATCCCTAGACAGACTGTCTGTCCAGAAGCACTAGTGCCCAGCTTCCTTCCCCTTTCCATTTGAGTCACTGGAAGCTTGTGCCTGTCAAGCAGACCAGGCTGATGACTGAAGGGTGGCTCTGCAGGCCGCTGGAAGGGACATGGACTTCTTCAGAGCAGCGTCAGTGCAAGCAAAGACCAGGGCTTCCCATATGTGGAGTGGCTTTGCTTGTATTTGGGGTGGAAATGTGCTCCCGTGTCCTGCGGGGTGAAGGTGCAACAAGTCCAGGGCTCTCATGGGTGCCAGCCTCACGCATGGCAGTGGTTACGACTGGCAGCCCTGGATGCCCAGCACAATCCAGAAATCCTAATACAAAACCCCATGACAAAATTTCCATGGAGGACAAGAGGGACCCCTGAAGCATCCCAGGAGGGGGATTGCTGGGACCCTCACCCGGTCTCCTCAAGCTCCCCAAGGAGCTTTGTCCAAGGTCATGCAGAGAGGGGTCCAATGTCACGGCCACGCGGTGGCGATGGGCATGGTGGCAACGCTGGCAGGGAGGTGGATCAAGCCAGGTGGGTCTGAGTCTGAAGTTGTCCCTGGAACGGCTGAGACCAGCAGGGTGGAAACTGCCAGCCTTTACCTCTGCGCCGGGCTGTGGGCAGAGGCTGTGAGATAGCAGCATCCTGCTTTGCTCACTTGCTCAGCTTTGGTTTCTTAACTCGTGTTTTCTCGCGGCTGAGAGCGAGCGGGAGAGATGTGCTGACGAGACGGGACAGGCAGCTGCCAGCCCACAGCTACCTCTGCTTTTAGCCTCAGGAGGATGTTCACGAGCTCTTCGAGGCCACCTGCGCGGGGCTAAAGCTAGTGGAGCAGCAAGCGTGGTGCGGGTCAGCCTGGGGAGAGGTCCGCAGTGCCCTTGTAGCATCAAGATGGTGTCTGGGCAGGACCTTCCCCTCCCTGCTCCAGCCCGTAAGGAGGGTGCGTGGGATGGAGGAGGGATGGGGCGGTTCCTCGCATCCTCTCCTCCGACCCGCAGAGCGATGCAGCTGTGTAGCCTCTCCTAATCTCCCTGTGCATCTCCTCGAGTTTCCTCTGCAGTTGATAAGGATTTGGGGGGTGGGGGTGGGGAGGGGGTGGGAGAGGGGAACTGGAGCTCGGCAGCCGCAGGACACGTGGTCCCGGGGGCGCAGCGGGCAGGAAGCAGGGGTGCCCGCAGAGCAGCCGGCACGTCCCCGCATGCCCCGTGTGGGCTGCCGGAGCCCCGGCGGAGGTGCCGGCTTCCCAGGGCAGCGTTCAAGCTCTCTGCCAAAACCCTCCCGCTCCACGCTGCCCCACGGAGATCATCGAGAGGTGAGCCAGGATCTGAGCTGGGATCCAGGCTAGCCCCAGTCCTCCCGGCTAATTGGGAGCTCCCCAGCGCCCCGTCTCCAGCCCTTTGAGATCTTTGTGTTCCCAGCATCTTCCCTCCCCAGGTGCTTCCTGCACGGATGCTGGAGTTTCTGGGGTAGAGCTAATGCAATGGCCACTTCATGGCAAAACGCAGCAGCTCGGAGCAAAAATTGATGTTTGCTGGTGCGAGTAGCGGGTGAGATGAAGCAAGTCCTTGGAATAACCTGAGGCACAACTGAGCTGAGTCTGGAGGAGGAAATAGCTTTACCTGCATCAAGGATGTGGACTGGTTGGAGTTGGTCCAGAGGAGGCCACAAAGATGCTCGGGGGCTAGAGCCCCTCTGCTATGAGGACAGGCTGAGGGAGCTGGGGTTGTTCAGAAGGCTCCAGGGAGACCTTATTGTGGCCTTTTAGTATCAGAAGGGGACCTACAAGAAGGCTGGAGAGGGACTTTTTACAACGGCGTGTATTGGTAGGACGAGGGGTAATGTCTTCAAGCCAGAAGAGGGTAGATTGAGACGAGATCTCAGGAGGAAATTCTTTGCTGTGAGGGTGGTGAGAGCCTGGCCCAGGTTGCCCAGAGAAGCTGTAGATGCCCCATCCCTGGAGGTGTTCCAGGCCAGGCTGCATGGGGCTTTGAGCAACCTGGTCTGGTGGGAGGTGTCCCTGCTTATGGCAGGGGGCTGGAACTGGATGGTCTTTAAGGTCCCTTCCAACCCAAACCCTTCAACGATGTCCTGAAGCAGAAGTACCTGCATGTTGTAGCAACAGGAGCAGTGGAACCCAATGTTCCCCCTGAGCACCAGAGTGGCTGTGTCCCTCCCTGGGACAGCAGTGGGGGGTGAGAGAGCTTTCTACAGGGGTTTTGCTGCCTCACTGAAATGGCAGTGTGGCCGTTTGTGGCTCATAGAGGATGAGGGATTCGCTGGGACGCAGGGCGCTGCTGGCTTGGTGTTTGTGTTGGCCTCCGTGGACGCCTCAGCCATGTCTCCTGCCCTCTGAAAAAGTAGTAAGGTCAAATTAGAGAGGCCTCAGCTGGTTTCTTCTTGTCCTGTCTGGATAAGCCATCTGTTAATGGCATGGGATTGTCCTTTGGAAACCTGATAGGCGATGCAGAGCCAGGCTGATGGCAGACAGGGCAGCGAGCGGGAGGGGGATGCGGTAACCCCATCTCTGCGCAGGGACGTTTAACTCACCGTTACACCGGCTGCACAGCCTCGTCCGTCAGGGGACAGAGCTGGTTGAGAGGCTGAGATACCGTTGCTCTGAAAACCCATACTGATGAGAGATGCATGGCTCTCCCCTCGGAAATGTGCTTCTGATAGTTTGGGGTTACTGTTTGGCTTCTTGCGGAGGGGGTATTAAGTGCTGGACCCCAGTTTTGCCTTCATTATGAGTGCAATGTGCATTTTTTTTTTTTACAGCCACTTTTCAATTTTTTGGCAGCGTAGCCAAATTCCAGCTCAGGCGGTCGCTCTCTGCCCCATTCCTCCGGCATCCCCGGTGGACGTGGGGATGGGTCCGGGGATGCCAGGGGACAGAAGCCAGGCTCGTCTGGAGCTTCCAAGGTGGAAAAGGGCTTGATAAATAGCAAAGAGCAGGCGACGGGGCTCCAGACTGCGAGGTGCTGAGGGCTCTGGCCCCCATCCAGCAGAGCACTTAGTGCATGCTCAGCCCTTCCCCCAAAATCACGGGGGACTTTTTGGTTGGGTTTTTTTTTTTGTTTTGTTTTTTCCCTAATGCTGAGCGGTGTTTGGTTGCAGTCAGCAAATCCAAAGCCTTGAGCGGGTGCGGAGCAGCCCCGGGTTGGGCAGGGTGGCTGATGGGGTGATAAACCAGCCGGTGAAACCCAGCAGGAGAAGGTTGGCCACAGTCCTCCTCCTCCAGCTCTTGGTATCTAGTGCTGGCCTGAATATCCACTTCGGGGGGGGCTTCCATTGAAATATTGAGAGGGACATGGTGCTAATTTATTCCCCGAGCTGTTCCATAATAGATTTCTCTTATTTTTACCTCCAGGCACATCAGAGTTGTGTCTTGTTTTCCTTTTTCTCCCTGGGGACCTGACCACCCAGCGCTCCTTCCAGCGATGGGAAGCCCACAGGGCTGCGCTCAGCGGGATGCACAATATTAAATAGCAGGAAAACTTCTTTCTTTTTTCCCCTCAAATTCTTTTTCTTCGCCAGAGGGAGTGACCTGGAGGCTTTTCTGCTGCCCCGGGGCAGGATCAGCCCCTGTCAGGAGGCTGAGGCCAGGCTGGGCTGGGGGTGAGCGTGTGGCTGTCACCGCACCGCTTGTCCCCAGGGAGACACACTGCACCCAGCGATGCCTGTCGAGGGGGTGGCTGGTTTTTTGGAGGCTGTCCCCAATAAATCCATCCTGGAAGGTAATCTGGGCTAAACCCTCTTTCTGTCAGTTTTCTGGTTTGGGTTTGTTTTTTTTTTTTAAATTCTTTTTATTTTTAATTGAATCAGTTTTACATCTTCCCCAAAATCCTCTGGAGGTGGAGATTTTGCAACCCTGGGAGCCCGTTCCAGAGTGTCCTTATCCTGACACGTTACAACACCCGACCCACCAGCGGTTAAACAAGGCTTGGACTAAATTTCGATTTTAAATGGCTTTAAGGGTGGATCTGGTTTTCATGTAACCAGAGGGTAATTTGGTGGGGTTTTTTTCTTGAATGGTGCGGGGGGGTTGGACCTGGGGTCAGCTTTTTCTTTCTGATGCAACCCGCTCCTGCTGAAAGGAAGGCTCTTTGCCCAGAAAATGTGACCATGTCTGTTTTTTTGAAGTGCTGGAGGGAAGCGGAGGGCTGAGCCTTTCTGCTGGGGAAGGTTGGGGGGCTGTGAAGGGCATGAGCTGTTTGTGTGGCTCAGCATGCAACGTGGAACCACGTGAGGAGCTCAAAGCATCTCCAGGATGGATGGGCTTTGTTGCCGCCTTCCCAGAGCCTCTCCTGGCCACTGCCAGGGGAGATGGGACTTCAAGGCTCTGCCTCCATTGCTGGCTGGCCCTCAAGTTGGCCGCAAGCTTGCCAGTAGCAAAGTTGAGGTTGAGCAGAGCTCAGCCCGAGCTGCAAAACCCACCCCGAGCAGGCTTTGCACCACTCGGCTGGTACTGTGCAAAGCTGGGCTTACCTCCAGGACTCAAAGCAACGAGAGAAAACCCCAGCCAGACCTGAGCTGTAGCAAGATATCGTGTCTCCATGGATGGATGGGATGTCTCCGTGGATGGATGTCTCCATTTCTCCTTCCCCCGTGCGTGGCAGCTCCCATCCTGTGCTCCAGATGGATGCTGGAGGGAGGACCCGGCTGGGATGGAGGCAGGGGCTGGTGGAGGGAAGCAGGGTTTTGGTGGTGGGTTGGTGGCCTTTGCGCTTGCTGTGCTTCTTGCCAAGAGTCATTTCCTTCCACGCTGCCCGGGGAGCCGGGAAGGTGCCTGAGTCAGTAGGGATGGGGCAGGGGGGTCAGAGAGGCTGCTCTGCGGGGAGAGGAGGGCTGCACGAACCAAACCCCAGCCCGCCTTCTCCCCCGGCACACGTCGGGGAGGATGAGAGAGAGATGAACAAGCAGCTGCAAGTGTGCGTGGGCTGGAGGTTCTTTACCCCTCTCCCTCCGGGTGCGCGGTCCTCGCCGAGGCTGCCCTTCGCCCCAGGAATTCCCTGCCACCTCCTCCTCCTCCTCCTCTCTCTGGCAAGCGCCTGGCTCGCCCCGGGGCTCTCTCCGTGGCCTGGGTGGTGTTAGGTACAGCCCCTAACAACAGCTCCATCTTGCTCACTATCCCCCTGGTGCTCCGTGGGGCGAGCGTGGGGCAGAGCGAGCAGGCTGCCAGGTCCCGAAGCGGAGACGGGACGTGATGGGAAGGCAGGACATTGGTAACCTGCCGTGAAACCAGCTGCCAGTCCTTTCCCCACTGCCTTGGTTGGTCAAGCCCCACATCCAGGTGTGCCCTGGATGCAAAGACCTTAACTGGGATATGGGGAGTTTTTTGGGTTTTTTTTTAAGGGTTTTTTGACATGCTGTGTCACTAAGGATGTGAGCACACGGGCAGGTTATGGCAGGGCACACTAACGTTTGACCTTCCAACCAGCTCGTTTCCAAAAGGTAGGTGATGCTTTAAAAACTCATACCCTGGCTTATTTTAGGGAGCGTCCCTTTGAACCCCCAAATATCTGGGTCTTTCAAGTCTTGTCCCGAGTTGCTGAGCTTTTGGGGGGATATTTGGGGGGATCCTGTGTCAGGCTGCCATCATCTCCAGATGCTGCAGGGTGTATCCAGCCAGGAGAGGGTCCCACATTCCTTGGTAGGGCTCACAACCAGTCCCGTCCCCAAAGTCAAGCCCCGTGTCTGGCTTCCCGTGGCGTTGGTTTGAGTGTCTTCTCTGGCGATGGGTTTCGGGGCTGGCAGCGTGGCTGCGGGTGACGAGCAGGTCACGTTGCTGTCTAGCTTTAAACTGCAGTAAATTGAAATGGGAGGCGAGTGGATCCACAGTGAGTGCAGTAAGTGGAGTTTAATTGGGATGAATTACACGCCAGGTTTGCAGTAATCTCCGTCCCGCATTGCTCAGAAGCATCATCTGCTTTGGAAACGTGACTCAGAAATGTTGTTATTTGATTCCCCCAAGCATTTAAGAAACTGTTTTTCCAGGAAGCAAAGATTCTTGGGTTTGGGTGTTGGTTTTTTTTTTTTTTTTCCCTTGTTGCTGCTGTTTTGGTTTTTTACCTCTTTGTTTTATGGCAATGAGAGTCCTTTCCCAGAATTTCTGCTGGGAAGGGAGGCTGCAAGACATTCCCTCACCTGCATCTCTTCAGCTCCTTCTCCTCACTCGGCGTTTAATGGTCCTGGTGTGCTCACAGCTGGTTGGAGTTACCCTCTCCTCTTCTCCATGAGCCACCTCTGAAGGTGCCAGGGTGACATTGTCACTGTGCCATCGGATTCACTGCCCACCCATGTAGCCCAGCAGGTCTGCTCCTCGCCAGCCCCACACCTGGATTTGCCCTGCCTTCCACTGCCAGGACCTGCCTGATCTAGGGTGGAAGCAGGGAGGAGGGAGGAAGGGACACCATTGAGTTGCTTGAACCAGGAATCAACTCAAGTTTCGTTATCTAACTTGGAGAGGAGTGGATCTTAAATCTGCATGTGGTGTTTGCAAGACGTGATAGCTGCAAACAGGATTTCATGGGGTGGGGGGGGCTCACCTTAGCAGAAAGGCTTTCTGAAAAAAAAAAAAAGTGGTTTTCTTGAAAGACAAAAAGAAAATAAGTACAGTTTGCAGCTGTGTGTTGGGGGGAGGGAAGGGAAAGAGTGAGGCGTGAAGCTAAAGGGGGAAGGAGCTTGCGGTAGCGGTAGAGCTCTCTGGTCATTGTGCCTGGGGATCACTGTCGGGGAGACATCCGATTGTTCTTGGTGGGGACAGAGGTAAATAGCAGGGTGGTGACTGGGGAGGCTTCCTAGGGAATGGGTAAGAAGGGGTTTTTGTGTGTATGCAGCCACGTACGCACGGCAAGAGAGGTGTGCGAGGTAAGTGGTGAGATCTCTCTGCTGCTTTGAAGGCTGAGGAGCGAGCTGGGGGGCTCTTGAAGAGCTTGTCTAAGGTGAGAGGTGGGGGCAACTTCTCCAGGAGGACCTGGGCACCTGTGGCCACGCTGAGGACTGGACTGATGGTGCTGTGCTGGAGCTCTGGGTGCAGGTCGCCTCTTCAGACCATGGCAGGAGAGGGGTAGGAGGCTGCGGTGATGGCTCACTGGAGCTTGAGTGCAGGAAACCCTCTACAAGGCACCATCTCTGGTACCTGCCCACTGCTCTCAGAGCTCTGGCAGCTCTCTGCCCGGGCTGGGGCACCTGTGCCATCCTTGCTTTCCAGCACAGCCCAGGAAAACACTGTTCCTGGGGCTGAGCTTTTCAGAGACCAGTACCCTGGTGCCATAGGCACGTCTGGGTCTGCCACCACATGATGGGTGGTAGCTCTTCAGATGACTAAAAGTGCTTTATTTGTGCCTTTACTTCTCATCCATGAGAATCTCAAGCTATTTGCTGAACTCCGTTTCTGTTTTCTCTTTTTCTCGTAGTGGATATTCGTGAAATCAAAGAGATTCGTCCAGGAAAAAATTCACGTGACTTTGACCGGTACCAGGAGGATCCATGTTTCCGACCAGACCAGTCTCACTGCTTCGTTGTCCTCTATGGCACAGAATTCAGGCTGAAGACCCTCAGCTTGCAAGGTAAAGTGCTTATGGCCCCTGGGCTGTGCCAAGGCAAGGCTGGACAGGCACCTCATCTCCTGTCCAGCCCTTCAATGCATCCAAACCTTCAATGCATCCTTCCATGAGTGAGTTGGAACCTCTATCCCTGGGCAGATGCTCTTTTTGCTACACCGAGGGGGTGTCTTTGGAAGAAGGTGACACCAATTCCCTGAAGGACACACATTCAACTCCTAGTTAAGTCAGGTCTCCTCAGTGCCTTGTCTGTTGGCTTAGGCTGGACTTGGAGCACCCAGCCTCATGTTCTGCTGTTGGTTTATGCTGTTGAATCTCCTCTTCAAATGGAGGACGGGCTCTTAATCACTGGCTGCAGTTCAGCTGATGGACCATAGCTTTTTCTGCTAATAGTACACAGTCCTGTGTCTCGTTTAAACCCACGTAGACAAGTCCAGGGCAACCCTGCCTTTGGGCTAGTGCTGCGGGACACGGGGACAGAGACAGCACTTCTGCCCTCAGAGAGGTGGCAGGGAGGTTGTGGAGGAGATGGCACACATTCCCAAGGAGGTGCTGGCTTGTCACCCAGGCTAGGCAGAGCATTACTCCTTGGGGACAAAGATAACCCCCCAGGTCTCAGGAACGGAAGGGAGGAGAGCATGAAGTGCAGGGCCAAGGGGTTCATTCAGCCACAGACATCCCATGGGAATGGGAGCAGGAGCTCGGCAGGGAGAAGAACTGGACAGATCTGCACGGAAGGGGGCTTTTGTCAGAAGGGGGATGAAAGAAGCAATAGGGGATGTAAGATGCTGGGGATGATCCCAAAAGGTTTGGGTTGGTGATCAACTTCTACGTCCCTTCCTCCCATTTCTCCTGCGTGCTCTCCACAGCCACTTCTGAGGACGAGGTCAACATGTGGATCAAGGGGCTGAACTGGCTGGTGGCAGACACTCTAAGGGCTGCCACCCCCCTGCAGATTGAACGGTGAGGAACTTTACATTGTCCTGCATTTATTTTCCTTTTTTTTTTTGTTTCCCTTTTCTGTCCTTCTGTGATAGAAAAAGGTGACCACAGTGACACCACCTCATTCCCTCTCTGAGCCGTGCTGCCCTGGTACTCCCATCTCTGTACTCGTGAGGCTTCAGCCCATTGACCCATTGAAATTTTTCACTCTGAGGTTGGTGAGATACTGGCACAGGTTGCCCAGAGAAGCTGTGGCTGCCCCATCCCTGGAGGGGTTCAAGGCCAGGCTGGATGAGGCTTTGAGC
>JAOTQQ010000159.1:0-13683 GCA_026546715.1 Gallinago undulata | reverse complement strand
TTTTTTTTTTTATTGGTTGGACTAGATGATCTTAAAAGGTCCCTTCCAACCTAGGTGATTCTGTGATTCTGTGAATAAACTCCTGTGCATGCAGACTGCCTGCAGGTGGCTTCTTCCTTCAATAGCACATACCTTCCTTTTTCTCCTGTTTCTACAGCATATATACCTTACCTGTCATTAATCTGTAATTCTTCCCTGAGTAAATAAAAAGGCCGGCATTTGACTAAGAACTAGGATAGGAAGACCAGTAATGTTTAAACTCAGTAGATTCCAGTGTGTGGGCTAAAAACTTGAATAAATACATACTATGTTTGAGCAAATGAAAAAGGGATATAAACCTTCCTCTTCTGTCATCCTAAACCAAAAATGGTATTAATTGCAGTAACTACATCTCAGCTGTATCTAAAATACATCTGATTATTATAAAAAAAATTAAAAGGTGATAAAACCCAAATACTCCTGTATATAATAATTCACTGTAATTGTGTTGATGACAGTTAACAGGAATAGGGAACATCATCAGCTCCTTTACTTAATTTTTACATGCATTTTTTGCATTTTCTATTAAGTCTGTTCCTCCACAGAGAAATCGTTATCTCCTGCTGTCTTACTACATTGCCTCACAAAGTGGAGACATAATTCTGACTATAATACAAATGCATAATAATAATAATAATAGTAAACAGGGAAAAAAAAAATCATTTGAAATGACTTAACTCACCAAGCATAGTAGGATATATATCCACGAGAGATACCACACGTGGTACCTGCTGCTGCTCCTTGATGCCTGGCCCCATAACTAAGAGAGGAACGTGGGAACTTCCCTCATACATGCTCATTTTATAGAACTGCCGGTGCTCCATAGCAAGTTCTCCATGATCTCCAGTGAATATAACGATTGTTTTTTTAAGAAGCCCGGTATCCTCCAGAGCTGAAATCACCTCACCTGCAATAATAAAAAGATACTGAAAAGGGTACCTGCAAAATATTCCTTCTGACTTCTGTACCTGCAAAGCAGCACGCAAACCCCAAGGAATCCCAGACAGAAGGTTGGGAACTCCTCTCTCAGCCACAGAAAGCTATCTATCATCACTTTTGTTTCATTTCATAACTAACAATATGCATTTCAACAGCAGTCAAACAGGGCAGCAGAAGCCCTGACACTACATTTAGGGTGAAGGACTCTTGACAGTACCCACCTTCCACACAATTAGTGCAAGTCTCTCCTTGCCATGTCCCCACAGGAGGCCCTTGCACACACATCTGTGCGACGGAGACAGGGCCAGGATCAATGAAGTACGAAATGAAGCAGAGCACTTGCACATCTTGAACATTAAAATACTAAGATGATTCTTCATTAAGCAGGCTAGTTAAAAACTTAAAATACATGACCAACCTAAACCCCAGTGCGGATACTGTGCAATGCCTTCACTCCCTAAAACTGTCAGGCTCCTGTTGATCTCTATTCTTTCATAAAACGTGCAAGAGTCATTCTGTGCCTTTTAAATTACTTTCTCATTCTAACATTGCTAAAAAGACCAGCTTATTTTTTCACGAATTTCATATTAGAAGGCAAAGAAATTATTGTTCTTTCTGGTCACTTCTCAAATTAAGAAATAAAATGAAGACCAATTAGCATGATAATTTTTACGTACGTAGACCTTGCTGAGAACCAGAAATAATTCTGAACGCCAAATTAGTTTGGGGTTGTCTTCTTCTTTTTAAAATTTAATACTCTGCGGCTAAGGGAGACTTCAAAGGTAACCTCACTGTTTAGTCTAGATGTAATAGCTGTCATCCAGTCTATGCATTTGAAATCAATCTCTGAGGAAATTGCTTATGCCCTAAAATTTATCCTTTGCTTTGCTGGATCCCCTTCATGATTGTTTCCATTATTTCAGTTAGCACTTAATCAAAGAGTATTTACTTCCTCTTGTACATGGCTTTAAGCAACATTTTGCTGCAGTTACTTGGCTTTTACAGGGTCTCTGAGTGGTGGTTGTGATTTTTCAGAATGCTCTGAATTCTCCTTGCAATAGCCTTAAAAGATATCCAGTTATTTACCATACGGACCGATTATGCAACATCCATGTGCTTTACTCCCAAATCTGAACTGTGTTGGGTTTGGGTTTTTTTTCCAGAAGACCAGCCCTATCAGCATTTTCTTAAAAAAGACAGAACAAGAGAACCTGCTGTGCAATGAAACATTACCTACCCAGCATGGCATCTGTCTCCGCACACATCGCATAATAAAACGCTCTAATATTTCTCACTTCTTGCTCTGTAAACTCTCCTGTGCAATTCTTGGTGTAAGATGAGTAATAGTCTACTGGATGCATCTCTGAAAGAGAAGACCACTTGGGTATTTTAATAGCTTCATAAGCTACCTAAAAATAAGAGGAAATTAACATTACTTTAGCAACTGAATTAAATTATTTTCTTAAAACAGTCATTTAATTTAAAACTTTTAAGCATAAATTCACAGTTCTCAATTTGTGGTCCAGGGAACACCAGCTGCTTATCTGCTACATGGTGCTGCTACCTCCTCCGTACTTTCCCTCTGCTTCCACAGGTATCGAGTCATTTTGACAGAGAGCTATAAAAATCAGCTAGAAACTAAGGCTAGGAGGCAGAAATATGTGCTCTACCAGCTGATGATTTTATTATTTTTTTTAAAGAGAGATACCACGGAACAGCCTTCTAGAACTGTGCTCTAGAGCAAGCACAGAAGTATTGGCATTCTGTGTCATTAACTATAGGATAACTATAACCAATATGTATAAAAAAATAAATAGGGTGTTATGTGAGGCTACAGAACAACATGGAAATTTACTTAGTCTGGGAAGGGCTGCAGGACAGTGGATGACAAGTCTCAACATCTTGATAAGAAAAAGTCCAGTTTTATAATACTTTTATATTTGTTTCCACAGATGTCTATCCCGTTTAGTTACAAAGAAGTGGAAGATCAGTTTGAAACCAAAAAGTAGGAGCCAATCAACTACAAATAATGCTGGATTTGCATATTGTCAGTGGTTTGCTCACAGATACTGTGTGCTGCAGCACCAGCTTTAGAGCCTCAAAGTTTGACATACATTTAGCCTAGGCAGTCACACCTGAAACCATTCCCCTTACGTGCTACATTTAACAGAGTTAATTACTTCTATATTGCACTTTTAAAGCACAAATTACCACAAAGTAAAGATGTAATCTCAGTATGGAAAACTTAAAAGTTTATTAAATAAAATCTAGCAGATGTATTAAGTTATCTAAAGAGCTGATAAAACAGTAAGAGTTAAAGTGCCCATAACACGGATAAAATGACTTTGTGATAGTCAAACTGACATACCAAAATCTAAGTTTTCTTATGCCCTACAGAAAATAGTCTACAAGAAGAAATCATGGACCTCTTCACGCACCTTCTTATTGCTGAAGTTCCTTGGCTAGATAAAGTCACATTTTAGACTCCTCAAATGATTGTTGGTTGCTTAAGATATAATGGGAGCAAAAAGTGTCCCTCTGCATGCATGACTGATCAGAAGACAGAATCCTTTCCTATGGAACTACAACCTAGTTTGAAGGATTCACAAAGTCATCATTCCTTTGTGTGTTGTAATTCATATCCAGGAAAGAAGCCACACGCCCTGAAAAAGTGCCAGCTTGTGCAAAATGCAGGGGACCACCTGCTTAGCAACACGGGGTTTCATAAACATACCATGTTGATCCTCCGTTCTGGACCAGATCCCCCTTAAAAATATAATTTAATTCAAGTTCTTCACCTATGCACTCACACTTCTTCATGAGATTGGTCTCTGTCATTTTCAGAGATGACTTCTTCCATGGACAAAGCACAGATACATTCCAGAAGCATCAGCTGATGGTCAGTAAGTGGTAATATGTGGTTCAGATAACTGAGTATGGGTGTGTAGTGGTGGAAAGGACCTTGGCAAACTACCACGTTTAAGTACTCTAACTGGATTAAGGACGACAAAAATCTGTCAGAGATGTTGTAACTCACTCTGTGTCTTGAAAAAAAGGTACCCTCACTCCCCAAGATATGTCTAACCTAGCCATTAGCTCCTAGGGAGTTTTCCTTACTATCCAAACTAGATACGCTCTGCAAATTAAGGTTTTTTCCCCCTATGGTCTTCCTCTCCACAAACTTCTCACCATTCCTAGAAGAACCCACAACCCTCAATCTTGCATAGAAATTCACGTCTTTCAACCTTTATTTGTATATCCTTTTTTCTAAGTCCCTGTGTTTTTGTTCCACTTAGATAAACAGATTTTGCAGTTCCCCAGAAGAAAAGGCCAAATGAGTTATATAAATTGTTTAGTTTATTTTGAAGTAAGCACAATGCCCTTTCAAATTTATTTCTCAGTTGTTCAGCTGCAGAAAATCTTAATGTCTTTATGCTGTTGTAACTCGTTTATATTTTTATGATAGATAATGGCACCCGGAGACCACATGAGAGAGAGCAAACATTTTCACTGTTTCTTTGGGACAGAGTGCTATCTGCCAGCTTTCCACATATAGAGATAATGGGACTTTTCAGCAGTCTAAAACCAGTAAAAAGCTACTGTAGCATGGAAAGCTAACAGAAAAGAGAGAGTCCTGCTGTGTCTCACTGCTTCAGGTTCGTATTGTAGGAAAAGTCAATCTCTCACTCTAAATCTCAGAGAGAATGATTACTTATAGCATCATTTATAACAAGCTCCATACAGTAATGGCTCAAGACCATTACTGTAAAAACAATTACAACTACGTATAGCACCGATTTTGTTCTCTGTTTTATAAGTTTCTAGCCATTGAACTCCAAATTTCTTCATTAATTCAGTGACCTTTTCCTACAATACAGAAAAATTCTTCATTTCTACTTGCTTAGCCTTAAATCAGAAATCTTATATCTAATCCTAGTACTTTCTTACTGTGTAACGAAATATTAAAACTGAGTCTGAGTTGAAAAATCATGAGGAATAAAATACCGTTCATAATAAATATAGTTATAAATAAATTTATATTTAAATTTCACCTTCACATACCTTTTCAAGCCAATAGGGAGATGTTAAAAACGTAGAGGATCCAAAATTTTCTCCTGCATAGGGTGACGGATATGGGTGTGGTAAATTTAGTCCCAAGTAAAGGACAAATGGTTGAGTAAGGTTAACAGCTTCTTCCTTTATCCAGTTTACTGCTTTATCAGTATTCCTCCAATCCACTTCCATCACTCTCACATGTGTCTTATCACCAGTAAGATTCACCATGGGTCTCCCTTCTTGCCGGAGCAGGAACTCAACATCCCTCGTCCAGGCTTCTACACGGTTACTGAAAATACACACACACGATACAGACTCATTGGGAAACGTCTTCTTCACTTTTCCTCCAAGTAAAAAGTGAAGAACTCCTGAAAGACTTCCCCTATATTTGTAGCTGCAACCTATTTGTAATTTCTACATAAAGAAGGATTGCTATTCAATTGATCAGTAGCTATCGTGCGTCTATTTTACATTCAAAGGTTCAGCCTTTTTTTTTTTTTTTCTGCTTCTGGATCTTCTTTCTTATTTACTATAACTTCATGTAAGAATGGTTCTTGTCACAGATACAAAACAACACTTAGAAATATCATCTCCATCTTGTTGATCCTATTCCCCATTCTGGAATGGATTCACACACTATTTATCTGGTAAAGGTGGCCTTAGATTTCCATTATTTGAAAAAGTCCTGTGGGACTTTCCTGGAGAGGCTGCCTTTAGAACCAATGTTCTGGATTTAAAGAACATTTTTAAACACTATCAGTTATGACAAAAATCTGTAAAAGTGATTTGTCTTGTACAATCACTTTTGATATAGGTGATAAATCCTATCAAGAACAGAGAGTAACAGAGGAGAAGGGTATAAGGGGGAAGGCAAAGGGGAAAAAAGAAAAGACAAGACTTTATTGATAACATATTTTTGGAACAGATTTTCTAATATCATGACAATTCCTGCCTCTCTAAAGCCCTGAGAAACCTGAGCTGCAGATGTCCTCATTTCTTTGCCAGGGTGAATGATCCCACAACTGCCACAAACACGGCTGGGAGGAAACAGCCCATTTAAGACCTTGACTGCATTTTATTCACCAATTTCAATATAACCATAGAAATGATAAAGGAAAATAAGAAACTGTTAAAGGTTTGACCACGAACTTTTATCAAAACACAGCATTACTGTTGTTTAAAGAGCATCTAACCAGTTTTGTTCCCCATTCCCCACAGGAATTTTACCAGCACACTTTTAGCCTCCAGAAAAACTATCCAGAATTCACTGTTACAACATTTTTTTTTTTATTTTATTGTTTTAACTCATTGTTTAAGCTCATACTTTCAAGGTAAGCAGGCTTAAAGAAATTACTCAGAACAAATTAAGGTAGCTAGATGGCCTATGGAGAAATCACACTTCATAAACATTAAAATGAAACAATGGTAAAAGCTGGGTGGGTGAGTAAAATTGCACCTCATGTCGTAATACTCACTTATACAGAAAAAATGATTACGTAGGCCATAGGCCAGTCTGACTATCCACTCAGACTGAGCTTAGAATCAAGTTAAAAACCAAACCCCCTAAAACTCAAAAAACCTCCCCCAAAAACTCCACTTCAGACACCCTTTCCACATTCTGGAGCAACACAGGAGATGTTTTGACACAGCCAAGAGGACAACTAATCCTCAAGCAGAAGAGAAGAAAAAGATATGCCAAAATAAGAATCTTCAGAAAGGCCAGATGGAGAGGTGAAAAAGGGGGCAATACTAAATTAAATCCTTGAATTTAAAAGATAAAAGCAAGTACTAGACTGATAATCATTCAAAAGGCTCCAAAATTAATTCCAATTTTCAACACTTTAAATGGGAATTTGCTAGCAGAGAGTACTCCAGCAATTGTAACAAACACACAAAGGAAAAAAAAAGCTGATAAATAAAGGGAATAAAACAATGTAACTTTGAAGATAAAGCTTAAGGAATTACCATCATTACTAACCTAAGTGAAAGTAATTACATGACAGCCAGTAACCACATCTGTTTTAAATGTTAAGTGAAGAATAGCCACCAGCATTCAAAGGACATCTAGAGTCCTTTTGACAGGGAACAGAGGCTTCATGTTTTCAATAGTCTGGAGGATAAAGATCCAGTTCTTTCTGTTAGTATATATTTCTTTGTATGCACTTTCTAGAAGCTATTTTCCTCAAATATCATTAATCCACAACTATGAATAATTATCTTATGAGTCACATTCAAATGACAGTATATTTCACTCTGTGCATTTTTAAGATATGTAAATCAGAGATGATTTGTGTTAGCAATGCATTCTTTGCAATAGGTTGGGACAAAGAAAAATCAATTTAGGTCATAATACCTGAAATGTTGCAGCAGAAGAGTTAACGAGTCTTTCTTTATTAGGTAAATATGGGATCAGGGACAGTGGTGGGTTTTACTGCTTAAAGAAATGTATGTGCTTAAGAAAAGGTTCTAGAGGATATTACTGCTCACTGTGTCCTGTCAAACTGCTTTCTCTGGACCAAGCTGACCTGCACTGAATCTCCTACTCGCCTTGCACCAGCTGAACTGTTCTGCATCCCTCCGCCACTCTCCCTTTTAACAAGAAATTAAACAGCAGGACATATTAATTATCTCCACAATGTACGTGAAGCTTTCTTATAACTCTTCTACACTATTTATAGATTAATTAATTGACTACCTAGGGTTTTTAAATGTCTGCACAGATGCCATGCAAGGAACGAGATGCACATTTTTCTCTGACTGAGGAACTGTATTTGCAGTTTTAATTTATTGAATTGAAAACTGTGTAAACTGCCATTTTCAAATTCCTCTTGTGTAGGCACATAAAGGCTGGCTAACCATGTGTTTGTTTTCTTTTATTCTCAACCTCCACCCACACTTACTCAAATAACAGTAAGGGCACAGATCTCAAACTCTCACTGAAGGGAAAACTAGAAAAAAATGTATCAAAAATTTGCACCTGGCTAAAACACAGGACAAAGATCTAGGACAAAAGATAATTAAAAACTACAACACCGTAGACTTTAATATTTTTCTGTTACCTTTGAAATGCCTAAGAGTTCAACCTCATGGGACCAAAAGCTATGCAAACATGATGTGATTATATGATTACATCATAATTTCTGCTTGCGAAAATCAAACCCTACCATTGAAGTAGACAAACTTATACATGGCAGAATGAGAAAAATCAGATTTTAATTCCATTGATACCAGCAGTGCTACAGTTTTGCAAAACCCTGAATTATCTGCATTTATTTAACACCTGTAGAGTCTTGGAACAAAAATACACAGAATGGTATCGACAGAGCCATTCAAATGTGAGAGTACCAGACAAAATAAGTACAAGAGGAGCAAGGTTAAAGCAATGGTGTGGATCGATAGGCAATGGCAGGAATGAGATCAGCAAAACAGGTCACTTCTGAAGAAGGGACTATCACTATTAACATAACCACAGAGATAACTTGTCAGCAGCAACCCACGAGCAGCATGGGAACCAGGACATCGTGCTCTCTGTGTGCTACTCCCCTTCTGTTATTCCATCAGAAAAACAGAATACAGTGAGATAGCCACAGGAAGGAAACAAAAAGGCCACTTGCCCGATGTTCCTGAAGACTGCACTAAGCGAGATTTTAAGGCAAAGTATCACACTGCAGCAACTCTTCACTCCTAAAGGGTGTAAAATACATACGCAAAATGCCATTTCATCATTGCCAATCCACAGGAAAATAGGAAAGACCTCATCAGAGAGCATCCCCTGCCAGCAATCCTGTTCAGACTACGCAAACACAAACTGTAGTGCTTGAGAACTAAGGTCTATCTGCTGCTCAGCTTGGCATTCCCCGTGTGACAGCCTTCATAATGACACCAGAATTCACCTGCAGTCTGCAGCTCAGGGAAACGACAGCAAGGCTTCTGGAATCCAGACACTTAAATGCAACCAACCTCTTTTTTTTTTTTTTTTTTTTTTTTTTGGTGTCACCTTTGTGTTCCAGTTACCATATGAACAGCCAGAAACTTCTGGAATTACTTAGAGCTGCTCTTTAAACCTGGAGTGGCTTTACATTAAACAGATTTCAATGTTACAAAACATTTCTACTACCTCAGTGAAGGGCAGGGTGCATGCACACTATATCTAGAGAACACAGAATTTTTCTCTGCACAAAAGTGATTCATAAGAAAAGTGTAAGAGAGACTGTATAATATTGCAGAAAATTTTCATTTTGCAGAGCAACTTTAATTTACTGAAAACCTATTCTAGAAATGCTTAAGAATTACACACCCACAGAATCGTTTCTCTGTTGCTTCGTTACATAGAACAAAATCTGACCCTTCCTTTCTCAAAGAATGGTCTGTTACTGGCACTTTACAGTATGCTGTTAAGACTAAGCTCTTCTGAAAAGCATGAATGCCTGAGGCAGTCACAACTAACCATCTCGACGCTACGGTAACAGAAACATCCCTAAGCATTCATCTAAATGTTCAGTTGCTTCTTGACAAGAGAGGAAATCTTCCCAACATCCATGTAAGCAAGCAAAAAAAATCAGAATAGCACTACCGCAGATGACTTTTTAGTATCTTTTACAAGTAATTGTTTATTACTGGGAAAAAAAAAAAAAAAGGCAAACCAAACCAAAAATGTTTTAAGAATAATGCAGAATTTAGAAGAAAAAATTCAAAGCAAAAGACCAGAGGTCAAAGACCCGTCTGTTTATAGTTAGACACTGCAGACAGAGACAAGAGAGAAGCATCAGTAGCGCACAAGTATGTACACTGCCTGGGAAAGTAAGTAAACATTAAGGTTTTGCTGTAAGTCTGTATTTGAATAATTTTTTACTTCCAATGTAGAACTGGTATATGGAAATAAGCTTTCTTTTCTTTTTGACAGTCTTAAACTGGAGAGTAAATTATTACTTTGGCCAGGTTCTGAAGTGGGTACTCTTTATAAATTGTTTTGTAGATAAAAAGGATTGAGTATGTGTAACATACTACTAAGTGACCTTTCAACTTCTGATTGCTCATTTTAGTGACTGAAGTGACAAAATTTTAAGTCACTCTCACCTGTTTAATATCAAAGAAAAAGCTACTCTTCATTATTATTTCAACGCTGTACATCATTATTTATCAGGGAGACATTATTTAGGGAGACAGTGCATCTTTGTAAAAACTACACAGAAGGAAGACACCATATTTTGCCCCAACTGTCCAGACACACTATGCTTACTGTTTTTTGAACATAATGCAGTCAATCTCTAAGTGTTTAAGAACAGTTTACAAATGTCACTGAGGGAGCCATTACCAATAATCAAGAATAACCTTCATCCATGTTGGGCAAAACCTCAGTCTTGAAATTCACACCTTCCAGCTACAGTCAAAAGGCAAAGCATATCTGCAAGGGACACACTTGCTTCTCCGTAAAGTTGCAGCACAAATTCCTGCTAGGTTCCTAACACAGTTTCTTTTCAATTAAAGCTACTACCGTTTTCAACAGAGACAGAAAACACTTGTCAGACCATTAAATGATTTATTCACTCCTGTTCATTTCGCAGCAGGAGAACTTATCTGGTTACCTTACTGAATGATGTCCAGAAGTATAGTCCAATTTCCCAAACTTCTGTGTGTGGTAGCCATGCTTCTCCATGAGATCCATCCACGTTACATGATCTGGATCTAGACCTTTGAAGTTATTCCAAGATTCTGTTAAATGAGTGAAAAGACCACTCCACATAGCTAGGGGGAAGAAAAAAATTGATGAGAAAGTGGTACTTCCCATCTAAATCTAAGTTCAGTATACTCAAGAAGGGATCAATCCTTTCATTATTTTAGAGGTAAAAAGTCCACGTTGTGATCCAATAGAGCAGGGAATACAAGGTATCACTCTTCCAAATCTTATTTTCATCATCAATATGAACAACAATGTTTATGAGAATAACCCCCAGAATCGCAGAAGGTAACATCTTTCCAGGTGCTATGCAATCACTAAATCAAGGTTTTCTTAAATCAGGAAATTTTCTTACTGACTGTAGAAAGAAAATGCCATGGTAGTACAGATCTTGATGAAACAGTCATGTCTTTATTTACGTGTGTTGCAGAGCATTATATCCCCTTACTTCAGTTAAGTTTTAATGTGAATTTGAAGTTAGTATGTTTGTGGAGGCAATTAGAGGATATTATTTTCATAAATACTATATGCCCTCAGTTTAATCTTTTTTTCTACCAGCTGTAGAAACAAAGCTAAATTATTAGAGAGGATGCCAAGTAGAAATGAAACCAACGGAAGAGTTGTAAAGGAACTATAAGGTAAGTTTTTATTAGTGAATTCCGGTGTTTCTTTGCAGATTGTGGAGAACTGTTCACTCTTTCCAATGCTAATTTAGAGTCAAAGGGCATCCTAAAACAAAGCTAAAGTATTCTATAAGCAATGAAAATATCCTGCAAGAACAGTGTCAATCCCAAACCCTCTTCCTCACCAGGAGCACTGGCTTCTATTTTCACAGAACTTCTTAAAATTAAATAACTTAACACAAGGTCATTGATCTCAGCAACAAAGACTGTCCGAGAGACTCAAAAAAAAAGAAAAAGGAAACAAGACTGTCCATGTAATCTTACTCACTTAAAACATGACCTTGAGAAGCAGAAAAGGGGACTAGGTTATCAGTACATGGAATAAGGAACACTAACACTAAATGTGACAACCCATGCCTGCTGCAGCCAGAACAGGTCACTTCTTCCAACGTATGCTCAAGAGAAAAGGGGATCCCCCCTTCATTTACATCACCTCTGGAGGGTCTTTGCAACAACTAAAAAGGCTAGAAATGTTTTAAGACCTAATTTTTGATTCAAAAACACATCTTCCTTCAACTTCCCAGCAAATTTTGCAACTGTGACACTGAACACAGGACAATGATTGCAGCAACCATAGAAAAATACTGAAGTGTTCAATTAATGCTACTGAAGGATATATTATGTGTTTTTCAGAATGTTTGGAATAAATATGATCAGACGGCAGTGCTAACAGACACCAATTTATTCCACTGTTATTATTTAATACTTCTTCCTGAGAACAGAAAAGAGATTTATTAACTTTGGACAGGGAATGGAGAGTAGTTCTGAATAAAGCTTCGGCATTACGGCAGACAAACTGATGATTTCTCTACAAATCCAGAAGATTTTTTAAAAATACTGAAGCTCCAGTGAAGCTTGCAAAGATTTGGGAGCTCACATATAGCTGGAAAAAAATGGAATAAAATAAAGGAAAGAAAGGAAGAAGCATGAGAGAAAAGAGAAACAGATCAAACAAGAGAATACTGTATACATTCAGACATAAACTAAAAAAAAATAGGTCTTACTGAAAAACCAAACAAATCCCTCAAAATTCAATCCTTTGAAATTTCCCATCATTACCACATAAATAAATTGAGATGTGCAAGTATTTATCTGATGTTTTGTTTGGTCCTACCTGCACGGGAAGGACAACAAATTGGAGAATTGGTATAGGCATTGAGAAAGACAGTGCCATATCTTTTCATAAAATTTATGAAAGGCAAATCCACAGTCTGATTTCCTGGATAAAATGTCAAGCGCCCATCCTGCAATCAAACAGAGGAAAAACTATGTAAATAGCACTAACCCAAACTAATCGCTGCATTAATTCATGAATTGATTACCTTGAACATGTATTACTCAGATGTTGCCAATTCTACTCAGGTATGGAAAACAAAGTGTTAAGAAACCTTAATTACATCAATATAAAATAGTTTACTTATCAAAAAGTGTAATGTTACAGATAACTGTACTTTTTTATAGTAAAATTACCTCCCTTCTATCAGCGTACATATTCTAAGCTCCAATTCTTGCAAGAGAAGTCTTGCATGACACTTTCATCACAGACAGATATGGTGGAAAAGGAAACGGAGTTAGTCTGGATCCTGATGTAGATGCGTGCACTGGTACCTATATCTCAGGACTCATCCTCTTCCTCTTTTTAAAAGTTTATCCGCACCACATCTCTGTGCAATTAAACTATGGGCTGGAGAAGTGATTAGCACACTGATGGAAGCCTGTTCTCCCACTGAAACGCTGTCTGCAATGGTTCCCTTTTGATATTGTAATGATGTTTTATTTTACCAATTTCTTTACCTAGAGCTTTATACGGTACCTTTTAAAAGAAGACCCAAAATTTTGAATTCATACTTTTACTGTACATTACGGTGACATGAAACCAGGTTTCTCCAGTTATAAATTCACTACCTCCTAGTTCATTTGTTCCAAAGACAATGCACAGATTACCTCATCGGCCCCTGCATAATAAATGCCAGTATGCAAATTCTTACCTCTAATACCTTACCACACATAGGCAATGGAAAACCCTACCAGGTTACTTCAAACTATTTTAAAGTGAGGGTAGATATTATATGAGAAACCACAGCAAAATAGCTGGTATGTGATTGCTTGTAATCCTGCAGTACCTTCTGGCCTGTGTCAGGACCAGCATGGCCCAGCAGGAGCAGGGCAGTGATGATGCCTCTGGACTGGGCACTGGGGAGGCCTCACCTCAAGGGCTGGGTTCAGGTCTGGGCCCCTCACCACAAGAAGGACATTGAGGGGCTGGAGCGTGTCCAGAGGAGAGCCACC
>JAOTQQ010000158.1:0-13708 GCA_026546715.1 Gallinago undulata | reverse complement strand
CAAGAGAAGTGTGGCCAGCAGGTCTCGGGAGGTGATTCTACCCCTCTACTCTGCTCTGGTGAGACCCCACCTGGAGCACTGCGTCCAGTTTTGGAGTCCTCAGCACAGGAAGGACATGGACCTTTTGGAACGGGTCCAGTGGAGGGCCATTAAAATGATCAGAGGGATGGAGCACCTCTCCTATGAAGACAGGCTGAGAGAGCTGGGGCTGTTCAGCCTGGAGAAGAGAAGGCTCCAGGAAGACCTTGGAGCAGCCTTCTGACATCTGAAGGGAGCTACAGGAGAAGGACTCTTTGTCAGGAAGTGTAGCGACAGGACAAGGGGCAACGGTTTTAAATTAGAAGAGTGGAGATTTAGAATGGATACCAGAAAGAAATTCTTCGGTGTGAGGGTGGTGAGGCACTGGAACAGTTTGCCCGGGGAAGTCATGGCTGCCCCATCCCTGGAAATGTTCAAGGCCAGGTTGGATGGGGCTTTGAGCAACCTGGTTTGGTGGGAGGTCTTCCTGCCCTTGGCAGGGGAGTTGGAACTCGATGATCTTTAAGGTCCCTTCCAACCCAAACCCTTCTATGATTCTGTGATTCTATATCCCTTTAAGGATGACGTCCAATGCCGACCAAGACAATGGACCAGCACGGAGAAAAGTGTTAAGTACCTGAGAGAACTGGCTGTTCGAGAAGTGATTTATGGTGATTGGCAAGTGACTATAAACCCTGATAAAAAGCCATGTCAACGACTTTTGTTGAAAAAGCTTGTGCAGAGTGCACCCTTAGTGTATTCCCACACTTTGTCAACAATGGTCTGGGGAGCATCTGATGCTGATACACCCACTGTAAATGAGGTCGCTGATAGGGTGCAACAGTATGAAGACAGTCTCTCTCGTCCCATCGGTGTTGCAGCAATAGAAAACCTGACTAAGGCAGTGGCTGAACAGACTGAGAAGATGGCTGAACAAAATGAGACACAGACTGAGGCTATAGAGAACATAAGCAAGACACAAACTAAGGTAATGACTGAAACAATTGAGAAAATGACAAAGGCAATAGTTGAGCAAAATGAGAGAATTTTCCACAAACTTCTTGAAAAACTCTCTGAGATTGGGAAAGAATCTCACTCTTTTCCAGCTCAGACCCAAATTGCAGCTCAGGCTCAAATTCCTGCTCAAAGCCAAGGAGCAGCTCAGACCACAATCGCAGCCATTGAGAAGAAACGCCCTCCTGTGAGACCACCCAAAGGGAAACAGGACTCGCTCCGAGGTTTCCTGTGGCTTTGCCTCTGCAATTACGGAGAGAACATGAGGAGATGGGATAAAAAACCTACTTCAGCCCTACAGTCACGAGCGCTTGAGTTGCAAGGTAAAGCAGACAGAAGAGAGGATTGGCACATGAATAGGGCTGCTCCAGTTCAGAGGAAGCACCACCGTGGTCCAAACAGGAATTCACCTCGCAATTGCAGATGCTGTCCTCAGCATTAGGGTTGCCCTGCCTCCAGCCAGGAGGAGGAGAGGGATAACCGAGTTTATTGAACTGTGTGGATTCGGTGGCCTGGCACATTAGAGCCACGAAAGTATAGAGCCCTGGTGGACACTGGTGCACAGTGTCCCCTAATGCCATCGAATCACAGAGGGACAGAATCTGTCACTATTGCTGGAGTGACAGGATGTTCTCAGGAACGGACAGCACTGGAGGCTGAAGTGAGCCTGAATGGGAATAAATGGGAAAACCATCCTATTGTCCTGTCTGTCTGTGTGTGTGTGTCTCACGTCCGTCTCAACGACGACAATTGGTGACCCCGGACATCTAACGACGTGCAGTCGGATTTGGGATTCCAGTGGAGCCACGGCGGCGGGTGCAGCCACAGAGACAGAGCCCAGCAAAGCTGAGAGCAGCCGGGAGCTGCAGATTTCAGCCGGCAGAATATCCCCCTGAATAAGGTGAGCGAGATTATTTCCCCCTGAATAAGGTGAGAGAGAACACCTGGGGAGGGTGAGCTGCTGGGAACGTGGGTGCTTCATTAAGTAAGGAAGAGACTATGATTATGATGAAAGAGGCTTGTGCCAAAGTGGGATCTGTAGAGCATAAAAGGACTGCCCTGGCCACAGCCACGGCTGCTGTGAAAGCAAAAGACCAGAAGAGCTTTAATTGCGGCCAGAGGGAGCACATTAAAGTAGTGTCTCAGAATAGAAATCTGCTGGTGCGGCAGGAGTGGCAGTGATCACATGCCATAAATGTGGACCAAGTGCATTATTAATTGGGCGATCAAGTGCTACTGTACAAGGAATTATGATACATGTGGGAGTCATTGATGCTGACTGTGAGGAGCAAATCTGTGCTATGGTTTCAACACTCAATCCCCCTGTGACGGTGGAGAAAGGCACTCTCATTGCTCAACTTGTGCCTTTCATGAGTTGTGTTCCTGGGACTGAACAGGTCACCCGAGGCACTGGAGGTTTTGGTTCCACCGCAAGTGCTTTGGACGCAAACGCTGTCTGACAGCCGGCCCCAAGTGATGTGTGTACTCTCCATGGACCAGGCACCACCAACATCATTGGAGGTAATTGGACTTTTGGATACAGGAGAAGATTTCACAATTATTTCTCAGCGAGATTGGCCTTCCTCTTGGCCTGTCATTTCTACCACCCAAGATGTCGTGGGCCTGGGGGAAATCACCAACGGTCTCAGGGTCTCAGACTGTGGCCCTTCTGACTATATGGGGAAGAGACTGTCACAATGGGGGGTTTGGGTAACTACGGATTTTCAGGGTGTGAAAAGACCCACAATAGCTTTAAAATGGTTAACGGAAAAGCCGGTTTGGGTGAATCAATTGCCCCTCAATCACGAAAAACTTGTTGCCCTGCGCCTTTTGGTAGCAGAACAACTAGCTGCAGGCCACATTGAACCATCTCGTAGCCCGTGGAACACCCCAGTGTTTGTAATCAAGTCAGGGAAATGGTGATTGTTACATGATTTGTGCTGGATCAACGAGGTGATGGCAACAATGGGAGCACTACAATTTTGGCAACAATGGGAGCACTGGATTGCCCTCACCTACAATGATCCCTAAGGAATGGGAAATTGCTGTGAGGTATCGAAAAGATTGTTTTTTTTACCATTCCATTAGATATGGAAAATCTTGCTTTTACAGTTCCATCAATTAATCATGACCAACCAACGCAAAGATATCAGTGGAAAGTGTTTCTGCAAGGAATTAAAAATCCATCCGCCATCTGCCAATGGTTTGTTGCTCAGGCTTTGAGCCCAACCAGAGAAAAATATCCAGCAGGAAAAATACCATCATTATATGGATGATATCCTTTTGGCTGCTCCAACATCTGCAGTGTTATCAGCAATGCAATCTGACACACGAATTTCATTAGAACAATTTGGCCTAGTAGTGGCTCCAGAGAAGGTACAACGCACCCAGCCATGGCTTTATTTAGGCATGAAGGTGCTTGACCCAACTGTGCAACCAGAAGCGATCCAGTTAATGATGGAGGTAAAAACCTTGACTGATGTACAAATGTTATTGTACATCAATAACTTATTAATTATTAATATTATTAATTGGAAGGAATTATTAATTGGATATGGCCTTATTTAGGCTTAACTTCATCACAACTGAGGTCTCTTTTAGAATGATTAAAAGGAGACACTGATATTGCAGCACCGCGATCCATGACCCCTGAACAAGGCAAACAGTGGAGGTGGTGAAACAGATGACCCAAGAGAAGCATGTTTGGAGAACTGAGATGATCGTTGTAGCTCAGGTATTTGTTTTAATCGATGACATGATACCACTTGCAATGGAATCCTGATTGGGAAGACCCACTTCATGTACCGGAATGGGCTTTCCTGGATTGTCCTAACAAAAAATCTGCTCCGGGCCTATTTGAATTATTGGCAAAAATCATCATTAAGACCCAAATGAGATGCTCAGAGCTGTTGGCAAGAGACCCAGAAAGAATTGTACTGCCTGTGCAGGTGGACTGTTCTGAATGGTGTCCAGCTATGGTTCAGCTTTGCAAGCCGCACTGATGAATTATACGGGACAAATTGACTATCATCTTCCCTCTCATCCGTTATATAAATTAGGGAGTCAGATTCATAGTGGACAGAAACAATTAACCCAGGAGGAACCCGTGGGTGAGTGAACAGGAGTGTGGAAGAAGCAGGACCACTGGCAGGGGAAGGCCTGTGATCAAGTCCTAACGACCCATAAAGTGCCTGGCAGCCGACTGATGGAGGGGACTGATGGAGGGACATTCCGCCCGCCGGGCAGTTGGGGGTCGCAGGGGCCTGTCGTTGGGAAAGGAGATCCATTGGTACTGTATAAGCTGCCTTTTTTGTTATAATAAACGATTCTGGCAGCATCACTGACCGGGGTCCGTGCCTTCATACGCTACACACAGTCACAAACGGAAACTGCTTGTCGGGGGGGTTCAGAGGCAGTGGAGCTTTTCTTCATAGTGGAAAAAAGGCAGGAGAAAGGAAGAATGTCAAAGTGTGTCTGGGCAGGTGGAGACTAAAACTGATGATATAGAGATGTCACTCCAGGGGCAGTGCTGTGGTCCAAGAGGGCAACCAGAGGTAGGCTCTACCAGCCCATGGCTTTCTCTTTCCAGGAACATCCAGGGAGGATGGAGAGATACCAGGAAGGGTAGGGAGCTGTTGGGGTGAAACTGAAAAGACAACTGGGTGCCGTCTGAGACATAGGTGCAGGTGTGGGACACAGTAGGACAGACTGTGGTGGAGACCCTTGAGGGCCATGGAAAGGCTGAAAGCCCCCAACAGAGAGGTAACCTCTCCTTCACCATGGCTAAGGCTGTTGTCTTTGCCACCAAGACGCTTAAGACCTGGAGCTCTTCTGAGCCAGGAGAAGCTGCAGGACAGGGCATTGTCATTCTCTGGAATGGGAGGGCTTTGGCACCCCCAGAGCAGCCTGCCAGTCCCTGCAGAGAGGTTGTGACCAAAATGGATCCAAATTCTTCACCGTGGTGCTTTGGAGGACGAGAGCAGACAAAAGTCGAGATGATGCTGAGGTATGAAATGTCCAGGCTGGAGACAATGTAGGCTTTCTCCTTTCTCCTCCGCTGGGGCAGACCAAGGCTGCCCAGAGGGACTGTGCCGTCTTCACCCTTCAGTATTGACTCGTTATTAAGGGCCCCTCGCCGTAATTTGTCGTGTACCTGTCGCTAATTAACACAATACAGAACTTGCTGTTTGTTGGCCTTTGTTCTTTACCAAGCCAATTATCGTGGGCCTCATTAAGACCTTGTCACTGACCTAATAAATGGTTGAACACGGTCCTTGGGCTTTGTCTCACCGGAGTCTGCGCCGCTGGGGATTTGTGAATCCGAGTCACTCGCCCCCCTCGTTCCTGAGGGGACGTGACAGTGTCCCAGCCTCTCCTGGGCCCCGGGCTGATGTTCCCAGATGTTCCAAAGGGGGGGCTCTGATGTTCCCTGATGTCCCAAAGGGGGCTCTGACTTCTCCCAGCAGTTCTGGTGCACCTTCCCAGACGGCGCTCTCCTGGGGACACGCTACCCCCCAGATGTCTCTGTTTCCATAAATTTGGTCAGATTTGGCCGACCCTGCACGGTCCAACCCCGCACCCCCGGGCACGTTCCTGCACAACCTGCTCTAGGTGACCCTGCTTTGGCAGGAGGTTGGATGAGACGGTCCCCAGAGGTCCCTTCCAGGGGTTGGATAAGATCCTGATCTCTCCAGAGGTCCCTTCCAACCATGACCACCCCGTGACTCTGTGACCAGCCCATGAAGACCAGGAGGCAACCAGAGCCAGGGAAGGGACAATCCCAGCCCCGTCTGCCCCAGCATGTGGCTCCGCACCCTGTGCCGGGGCAACAGGAGCAGAGCTGTCTCCTCCCCACGGTGGGAGGGTTCTCCATGGGCTGGGAACCCCCTGGGGCTGGCTGGGGTGTTCGGGGCACAGCAGCGGCCCAGGGCTCACCCCAAGGCAGCAGCTCTGTCACCACCTCGGCACCACGGGACCACGATTCCACGATGGTTCTCCTCACTCTCCAAGTGTGATTCTCTGGTATCTGATTTGAGTCATTTATTTTATTTTATTTTATTATCAGTTCTCATAGAATCATAGAATCATCTGGGGTTGGAAGGGATCTCTGGAGATCATCTAGTCCAACCCCCCCCGCCGGAGCAGGTCTACCCAGAGCAGGTTGCCCAGGAACGTGTCCAGGTGGGGTTTGAATGTCTCCAGAGAAGGAGACTCCACCACCTCCCTGGGCAGCCTCTTCCAGGGCTCTGCCACCCTCCCAGGGAAGAAGTTCCTCCTCATGTTTAGGTGGAACTTCTTATGGTCAAGTTTGTGCCCATTTCCTCTTGTCCTGTCCCTGGGCACCACTGAGAAAAGACCAGCCCCGTCCTCCTGACACCCACCCTTGAAGTATTTGTGAGTATTGATCAGATCCCCCCTCAGCCTTCTCTTCTCCGGACTAAAAAGGTCCAAGTCCCTCAGCCTCTCCTCGTAGGAGAGATGCTCCAAGCCCTTCATCATCCTTGTGGCCCTTTGCTGTCCCCTCTCCAGCAGTTCCCTGTCCTTCCTGGGAACTGGTCCCAGTGCTCCAGATGGGGCCTCCCCAGGACAGAGCAGAGGGGCAGGATGACCTCCCTCCACCTGCTGACCACATTCTTCTTGATGTCCCCCAGGATGCCATTGGCCTTCTTGGCCACAAGGGCTGGCTCATGGGCATCCTGTTGTCCACCAGGATTCCCAGGTCTTTCTCCTCGGAGCTGCTCTGCAGCAGGTCACCCCCCAACCTGTCCTGGTGGGGGAGGTTATTCCTCCCCAGGTGCAGCACCCTGCACTTGCCCTTGGTGGAACTTCATCAGGTTCCTCTCTGCCCAACTCTCCAGCCTGGCCAGGTCTCTCTGGATGGTGGCCCAGCCTTCTGGGGTGTCACCACCCCTCCTAGTTTTGTGTCACCAGCAAACTTGCTGAGGGGACATTCCATCCTTTCATCCAGGTCCTTGATGAATATCTCTCAGAGGACTGGAACATTTTAATTACTGAAAAATGTCCCCGGAAGAATTGATGTCCTCCTGGCCTCCTTGATGTTCCTCATGCTGCAGGTGAGGGGGTTCACTGCTGGAGGCACCACCGAGTGCAGAAAAGTCACCACAAGATCCAGGGATGGGGAGGAGCTGGAGTGAGATGGCTTGAGGCTGGAAGACACCGCAGTGCTGAGGAACATGGAGACCAGGTGAGGGAGGGACATGGCAACGGCTTTGTGCCGTCCCTGCTCCGAGGAGATCCTCAGCACGGCCCCGAAGATCTCCACGTAGGAGAACAAGATGGACACAACGGCACCAAGTGCCAAAAAAAAAAGGCAGAGGAGATGGTGAGCCCCACGTTCTGTGAGGTGGGACTCCGAGCAGGAGAGCTTGGGGATGACTTTGTTCTCTTGAACGTCTTCATCAACGGTCTGGATGGAGGGATGGAGAGCACCCTCAGATGACACCAAGTTGGGTGGGAGTGTTGATCTGCTGGAGGGCAGAGAGGCTTTGCAGAGGGATCTGGACAGGCTGGATGGATGGGCTGAGACCAATGGCATGGGGTTCAAGAAGGTCAAGTGCCGTGTCCTGCACTAGGGTCACACCAACTCCCTGCAGCTCAACAGGCTTGGGGAAGAACGGCTGGAGCTGCCTGGCAGAAAGGGACCTGGAGGTGGTGGTCAACTGTAGGGTCAACGTGTAGGGTCAAGGCCAAGAGGGCCACCAGCATCCTGGCTTGTATCGGGAACCCAAGAGGTGATGGTCCCCCTGGTGAGACCCCACCTGGAGGGCTGTGTCCAGTTTGGGTCCCCCTTCCCACAAAAGCCCTTGAGATGCTGGAGTCCAGAGAAGGACAACGGAGCTGGTGAGGGGGCTGGAGAAGAAGTCTCATGAGGAGCATCTGAGAGGGTTGGGGGGGTTCAGCCTGGAGAAGAGGAGGGTGAGGGGGGACCTTCTGGCTCTCTCCAAACCCCCTGGAAGGAGGGTGTAGCCGGGGGGGGGAGGGGTGCCGGTCTCTTCTCCCAAGGAACAGGAGATGGGACAAGAGGGAACGGCCTCCAGTTGAAGCAGAGGAGGTTCAGGTTGGAGACTGGGAACCATTTCTTCACGGAGAAGGTCCTGGGGCAGCGGGATGGTGTGCCCATGGAAGAGGTCCCCATTTCCTGGGGGTGTTCAAACGGGGGGAGGAGGCACCACCGGACCTTTTCTGAACAAAACCCCCAAAAACGGGAAAGAAAAATGGGGGTCCTACCATAAAAAAATGTGTCAATAGAGTAGGTCCTGCCATAAAACACCTAAATAAAGTAGGTCCTACCTGAAGAAACCCCTCCTCCCCCCCCCCAATTATAAATAAAGGGGGTCCTGTGATAAAACTATGTAAATAAAGTAGGTCTTCTGATTAAAATATGCAAATGAAGGGGGTGCTTTAATGAAAATATGCAAATCAAGTAGGTCCTACATAAATAAACCCTCAAAAAAGGGAAAATAAAGGGGGCCCTACGATGCCCACCCCCTCCCCAAGGCACCCCCCCTTAATTAAGCCGGACCAGCCCTAATGAGCCCCTCCGTGAATATGCAAATGAAGCAGCTCCTCCCATTCAACGAGATGTAAATAAAGTAGGTCCTACCCTCAGCAAAGGGCGAACAAACGAGCTTCTCCCATTAAAACCCCCCTCCCAGAGGCCTTTATTGCGGCTCCCAGTGCCTCCCAGTCCCCTCCCAGTGCCTCCCAGCCCCTCCCAAAATAGGTCCTACCATCAACGAAGGGCATACAAACGACCTTCTCCCATTAAAACCCCTCTCCCAGAGGCTTTTATTGCAGCTCCCAGTCCCTCCCAGTGCCTCCCAGTCCGGGGTTATCTCAGCCCCAGTTTCTTCTTCTCCCGCTGCTTGCGCCTCACAACCTCCAGGTTCCGGTCCTTCCACATGCTCTTCCGCAGCTTGATGGGGCGACTGCCCACGTACTTCCCTGCGGGAGAGGGGAACTGGTTGGACTGGGAAGGACTGGGAGGGGCTGGGAGGGGCTCAGGGAGGGACTGGAAGAGGTTTGATGGGGTTTGAAGGGACTGGGAGGGCACTGGGAGGAACTGGGAGAGCCCTGATAAGGACTGGAAAGGAGTAAGGGGAGGACTGAGAGGGACTGGGAGGGCACTGGGAGGAACTGGGAAGGCACTGGGAGGGATGGGAGAGGGCACTGGGAGAGACTGGAGGGCACTGGGAGAGACTGGGAAGGATTTAATGGGGCTGCTGCCCACGTACTTCCCTGCGGGGAGAGGGGAACTGGTGGGACTGGGAAGCACTGGGAGGGACTGGCAAGAGGTAGGGGGGGCACTGGGAGGGACTGGGAGGGGTTTGAAGAAACTGGGAGGGCACTGAGAGGCACTGGAGGAGCACTGGGAGGGACTGGCAGGCACTGGGAGGAACTGGGAGAGCACTGATAAGAACTGGAAAGGAGTAAGGGGGGGACTGGGAGTAACAGGGAGGGCACTGATAAGGACTGGAAAGGAGTAAAGGGAGGACTGAGAGGGACTGGGAGGAACTGGGAAGGCACTGGGAGGGATGGGAGAGGGCACTGGGAGAGACTGGAGGGCACTGGGAGAGACTGGAGGGCACTGGGAGGGAGTGGAAAGGACTGGGAGGCACTGGGAGGGCACTGGGAGAGACTGGGAGGGATTTAATGGGGCCACTGCCCATGTACTTCCCTGCGGGGAGAGGGGAACTGGTGGGACTGGGAGGCACTGGGAAGGACTGAGAGGGGTTTGAAGGGAGTGGGAAGGCACTGGAGGAGCACTGGGAGGGACTGGGAGGGACTGGGGGAGCACTGGGAGGGGTTGGGAGGGGCTCAAGAGGTGCTGGGGGAGCTCTGAGAAGGATTGAGGGGCACTGGGAGTAACTGGGAGGGACTGGAAAGGAGAAGGGGAGCACTGGGAGGGGCTTGAAGGGACTGGGAACAACAGGAGGGAGTGGGGGGGGCACTGGGAGTAACTGGAAAGGCACTGGGAGGGACTGAAAGAGCACTGGGAGAGGTTGAGAGGGACTGGGAGGGCACTGGGAGGAACTGGGAAGGAGTGGGAGGGCACTGTAGGAGCATTAGGACGTACTGGGATGTTCTCAAGGCTCATGATGTCCCCAAGTTCTCCAACCATTGAGGTCCATCACCCCATGGACATCATCAGCCATCTCCTCAGAGAAGATGAAGCCACCCCCATCCCCATCACCCCAAGTCCCCTGATGTCCCCAACATCCCAGATGTTCCCAAGCTGCTTGAAGCCCCTGAGGTCCCCCATGTCCCCAAGGTCTCTGATGTCCTCCATGTCTCCAAGTTCTCCAACCCCTGATGTCCCTCACCCACGGTCATCATCATCTATCTCCTCAGAAAACATGAAGCCACCACCTCCCCACCACCCCAAGGTCCTTGATGTCCCCAAGCTCCTTGAAGCCCCTGGTGTCCCTGATGTCCCACATATCCCTGATGTCCTTGATGTCCCCAAGGCTCATGATGTCCCCAAGTTCTCCAACCATCGATGTCCATCACCCCATGAACATCACCATCCATCTTCTCAGAGAAGATGAAGCCACTGCCTCCTCCATCACCCCAAGCTCCTTGAAGCCCCTGATGTCCCCAAGGTTTCTATGTCCCCAACATCTTCAATCTCCCCAATGTCCTCGATGTCCCCAAGTTCTCCAACCATTGATGTCCCTCACCCCATGGACATCATTATGCATCTCTTTGGACAAGATAAAGCCACCGCCTCCTCGTGTTCCTCCATCACCCAGTGTCCTTGATGTCCCCCATGTCCCCAAGATCTCTGATGTTCCCAATGTCCCTGATATCTCCAAGCTCCTTGAAGCCCCCAAAGTTCCTGTTGTCCCCAACATCCCCATCATCCCCAAGGTCCCCAATGTCCTCGATGTCCCCAAGGTCTCCAACCCCTGATGTCCCTCACCCCATGGACATCACCACCCATCTCCTTGGAGAAGATGAAGCCACCACCTCCTCTATCACCCCCAAGCTCCTTGATGTCCCCAAGCTCCTTGAAACTCCCAATGTCCCCAACATCCCCAAAGTCCCTGATGTCCCCAAGGTCCTCGATGTCCCCAAGTTCTCCAGCCATCGATGTCCCTCACCCCATGGACATCACCACCCATCTCCTTGAAGAAGACGAAGCCACCACCACCCCCATCACCCCCAAGGTCCTTGATGTCCCCAACATCCCAGATGTCCCCAAGCTCCTTGAAGCCCCCCAAGGTCCCTGATGTCCCCAAGGTCCCCGATGTCCCCTACCGTTCATCTCCCTCATCGCGCGGACGTAGTCGTTGGGGTCCTTGAAGGAGACGAAGCCGTAGCCCTTGGTCTTGCCGGTGCGTTTGTCACGGATGACCTTGGCCTTGAGGAAGGACGGGTAACGCCCGAAGGCCCGACCCAGGATGTCATCGTTCACCTCGTTCCCCAGGTCCCCACAGAAGATGCGGAAGTCGTCTGGGGACAGAAAGGGGGGGACGTGGTGGCACTTGGTGGCACCTAGTGAGACGCAGGATGCGGTGGCACCCAGTGGGAGGTGGTGGGACAGAATGGGAGATGATGGGATGTGGTGAGACATGGGACGTGGTGGCAGTCGGTGGCGCCAAAAGGGATGTGGCGGCACTTGGTAGCACCTGGTGGCACTTGGTGGCACTCAGTGGGACCCAGGACGTGGTGGCACCCAATGGGAGGTGGTAGGACACAATGCAAGATGATGGTGGGAGGTGGTGGGACATATGACATGGTGGACTGTGGTGGCACTTGATGGCACCCATAGACACATGGTGGCACTTGGGAGGACACAAGACATGGTGGCACCCAATGGGGGGTGGTGGAACACAACAGGAGACAGCTGGAGATGATGGGACGTGATGGCAGATGGGATGTAGTGGCACTTGGTGGCATCCAATGGGACGCGGTGGCACTCAGTGGCACGTGGTGGCACTTGGTGGGACCCAGTGGGACACAGAACATGGTGGCACCCAATGGGACGTGGTTGGGAGATGATGGGAGATGGTGGGAGTTGATGGGACATGGTGGGAGATGGGATGTGGTAGCAGTTGGTGGCACATAAGGGGATGTGGTGGCACTTGGTGGCATCTGGTGGCATGTGGTGGCACCCAGTGGGACACAGAACATGGTGGCACCCAATGGGAGGTGGTGGGACACCATGGGAGATGATGGTGGGAGGTGGTGGGATGTGGTAAGACAAATGACATGGCGGACTGTGGTGGCACTTGGTGGCATCCAATGGGACGCGGTGGCACTTGGTGGCACCCAGTGGGACACAGGACGTAAAGGCACCCAATGGGACAAGGTGGGACATAACGGGAGTTGGTTGGAGATGCTGGAACACGGTGGGAGATGGGGTGAGGTGGCAGGTGGTGGCACCTGAAGGGACGTGGTGGCACTTGGTGGCCTTTGGTGGGACGGGGTGGGACACAGGACGTGGTGGCACCCAATGGGACATGGTGGGAGACGGTGGCACCCAGTGGAGAGTGGTGGGACGCGATGGGAGATGGTGGGACATGGGATGCAGCACCCAACGCGACAGCACAACCCCAGTGCCTCCCAGTCCCCCCCGAGTCTCTCCCAGTACCTCCCAATCCTCTCCCAGTCTCTCCCAGTACCTCCCAATCCTCTCCCAGTCCCCCCCCGTCTCTCCCAGTACATCAAATCCCCCTCCCAGTCTCTCCCAACCCCTCTCAGTCGCCCCAAATCCCTCCCAGTCCCCTCCCAGCCTCTCCCCGGGCCTCCCGTTCCCTCCCAGTATATCTCAACCCCCTCCCCTTTCCCCTCCAGTCCCATCCCAGTATATCCCAGTGCCTCCCAGTCTCTACCGGCGTCCCACTCCAGCAAACTGGGATCCTCCCAGCTGCTCCCAGCCGCCGTCCGGATGCAGCGCTTCAGCCGCTCGCCCCGCCCCTTCTTCTTGTCTTCGGCCGCCGGCTCCACCCCCACCTGATAGGGGAACCTGTCAATCACCCGTGGCCACGCCCACTCCCGGCCCCGCCCATCCATAGCAGGCCCCGCCCCCCAAACTCCCCCCTCCCCCTGTCCCTTTCCCTTCCCCATCTGCAACCTCAAGCCCCGCCCCCCCAAAGCCCCGCCCCTCAAGACCCACCCATGGGGCGTGGGGATGCCCCAGAAGCTCCGCCTCCTCATCCCAGGCCACGCCCCCTCTCATAGCCCCGCCCAATTTCTTCACCCCACCCCCAGGAGCCCTGCCCACTCCTGACTCCGCCTCCCACCCCTCCCCCCCGCGGGGCCACACCCCTCTCCGAGCCCCCACCAATGGGAGAGTACACCCCCTCTCTAGCCCCGCCCCTTCCACCGAGGCCACTCCCGCTCCATTAGCCCCACCCCTCGGTAGCTGCAGCCCTCCCTAGCCCCACCCACTCCCTAGCCCCACCCCTCCTGACTCCACCCCCATTGGCCATGCCCCCTTATGTACCCCACCCTTCGGAGGCCACACCTCCTTCCCATAACCCCGCCCCCAGACCACACCCTCTTTTCTTAACCCTGCCCCACCCCCCCTTTGCTCACCTCTGGTTGGAGGAAGGGGGGCTCCAGGGGGCGTGGCCTGCGGGTGCGTGGAGGGGGCGTGGCCAAGGCGGGGCCGGGGCGGGGCTCGGGGGGGCCGGGGGGGGCCGGGAGG
>JAOTQQ010000157.1:0-13792 GCA_026546715.1 Gallinago undulata | reverse complement strand
GTCTCCAGAGAAGGAGACTCCACCACCTCTCTGGGCAGCCTCTGCCAGGGCTCTGACACCCTCACAGGAAAGAAGTTTTTCCTCACGTTGAGACCAGATTTCCTGTGTTCCAGCTTGTGTCTGTTGCCCCTTGTCCTGTCACCGGGCACCACCGAGAAGAGTCTGACTCCATCCTCTTGACACCCACCCTTTTATATTTGTATAAGCATTGATGAGGTCCCCTCTCAATCTTCTTTAGGTTAAACAGACCCAGGTCCCTCAGCCTTTCCTCATAAGAGGGGTGCTCCATTCCCTTGATTATCTTTGTAGCCCTCTGCTGTCCCCTCTCCAGCAGTTCCCTGTCCTTCTTGAACTGGGGGGCCCAGAACTGGACCCAGTGCTCCAGATGGGGCCTCACTAGGGCTCCTTTCCCCACAGGACCATCTCCTGTCAGCTCCCAGCACAGACATCGTGCTCGGCCGCAGCCACCGAGAAGAAGGTGCCAGATCCTGCCCTTGTATGCAGGAGGAAGGGGCAAAGCCGAAAACAGCGTTGAAACACGTGTGTCCCCCCCCGGGAGCCCTGGTGCCGGCCAGGGACGGGTTTGTGTGCCCAGGGCAGGGCCTGGCAGGGTGCAGGGGGGGTTCCGTGGGGCTGCTGCCGCCTGGGGCTGGGCAGGGCGCTGTGTGCACCCCCGGGCCCCCCCCCCCAGCCCTGGGCAGGGCCTTCAGGAATCGAAACTGGTGCCTGGGCTGGGCCCCACAAAGAGCTGCCTGTTCGCCCGGCCACCGGGGACCCCACCGGCTCCCAACAGGGTGGGGGGGGTGGGTGGAGGGGGAGCAGTGTTCCCCAGGGACATGTGCCAGCTCAGGGCGGGAGGGGACAAGGCCCTGGCCCCACACATGGCCTCTCCGCCTGCCGTGCTGCTCCCAGGGTACACAGGTGGGGGGTCCCCCTGTTATCCACCCCACGAGGATGCACTGGCAGCCAGCAGCCCCCCTAGGCTGGACCCCCCCCCCTGCTGATCCTCTAAGGGTTTCCTCGCGGCCCAGCAGGGAGATGGCCCAGGAGCCCCCCGACCCCCAAGGAGGGGGTGGCAGCGGCCACATGGCTGGGCAGAGCGCGGGCAGGGAGCGGACACATCAGCACCGGCCAGGGGGGATCAGGCCCCCGTGTCACAGCCCGAGGGACAGCCTGGCCCCACGGCTCTGCGCCCCGCGGGGTGGCCACCACCCCACAGCCCCCCCACTCCATACCTCGCTGCATGGGGGAGGCTGGAGGAGTCTGGCATTGCAGTTTATTGTAGGAAACCATGAAAATACAGCAAATGTAACAACCCAGGAGAAACTACAGCAGCTCGGACAGATCCCGGTGCGGGACCGCTGGCACTGGCCCCCCCGCCGTGGATGGTGGCCCTGTGCAGCCCCCAGCCGGGTGACATCCCGACCCCGCAGCCACCCCAGCAGCATGTGGTTTGGCACCAAGCGGTGTCACAGGGGCCTGGCATGTCCCTCCAGAGCCCGTGGCTCCCCTGGGGACAGGGCAGAGCAGCCAGCAGTGCTGTGCAACCCTCGGGGACAGTGGGGACACCGAGGGCCCCACAGCCTGTGGGCAGGACATGGTGGTGGCTATGCCTGGCCGCGGTTCTGCAGCCGGGTGAGCCACACTGAAAATGAGCCGTTTTTAAAAAAGGTCTTCACACCTTGTTCTAGCCCAGCTCCCTCCCACCCTCTCTCCCCCAAGCCCAGCTGCCTCCCCCACCCCAGCCAGCACCCAGCCACTCCCCCCCACCATCACCCCCACCGTCACTTGTCACCCCCCTCCCCACGCAGCCCCACATCCCGCTCGCACCCCCTTCCTGCTTGGTCTCTGGGGCTGACCCTCTGCCCAGCCCTGCCCACGGCCCCCAGACAAGCCGAGGGCAGGATGGGGACAGGAGGGGACGGCAGAGCTGTCCCCATTCCCCCCCCCCCCCCCGCCATGCCACAAAACAAATGCCTGGCCTGCTCCCAGCCGGTGGCAGGGCTGGGGCTGCCCTTGCTGTGCTCTGCTCCCTGCTCACCCCTCTGTGCCCCCCCCCCCAGGCCCTGGGGTTCCCTGTGCAATCGGGGGGGGGTCACAGCTGGTGCGTGCGGAGCCCGGGCACAGCTCAGTCCAGCTTCGCGAAGCCCCCGATGGTCACTTTACGCTCCTGCTTGTTGGCCACCAGCTCCTGGAGGTGCAGGGCCCCCCCCCCGATGAAGCAGAAGGCAGGACAGACGGGCCCCGAGCAGTCCACGCCGCACTCCCAGAGCTCGCGGAAGGAGACGGCGTCGTAAAAGCTCACCTTGCCCTGCTCGTAGTCCAGGCAGATGCCGATACGGGGGGGCAAGGGCACGGTGCAGCCGTTGGGGTCACGGGAGGTGAGCGCCGACCCGTGCGAGAGCAAGATCTTGCCCATGCCAATGGTGAGGAAGGCGTAGGGAGGGGGGGCCTCGACCGTTGTGTCCTCTGCCCCGCTGTCATGGCCGCTGTCAGGGTCGTACCTGTGGCGAGGGGGACGGGTGACTCCCAGCACGGAGACGCAAGGGACCGGCTGGACCTCCCCCTCCATGCCCGGCAAGGGACAGGCAGAGAACCCCCCCACCCGCTCCCAACGAGGGACTCACCTGGGGCTCACCACGTCCTGCGGCACCTGAAACCACTCCTGCAGCTTGCTCTCCAGCCCCACGCCCACCTTCACCAGGTAGGAGCTGGGGTCCACGCAGCAGGCCCAGTAGCTCTTGCCCTGCGTGATGGCCACGTCGCCGATGACCAGGTCGATGGAGAGGTGGCAGCTGGTCATCAGGCGCTCGGCGGCGAAGAGCATGGGGATGCCAGGGACGCTGCGCACGGCGCGCTGGTCCTTGCTGATGGCCAGCCGGTCCCGGTTGAAGCCCCAGCGGTTGTCCAGGAAGAAGTTGAGGACTGTGGAGAGGAGGAAAGGAGGGTGAGTGTCCTGGACTGAGCAACGCAGGACTAATTTCTCTCCTAACACTTGGGAAAACTGCACTTTTAGAAGGCTCCAGTGCCTGAATTTGTGAAAATATTTACTTTAGAGCCAGTGAGGTCCTGTGGCATTCAAGATCTCAGGGCTCTTGAACCTTGCCAGGTGTGAGGATGAGGAGGAGTGAGATCTGGGCACTTGACCCAACATGGTCAAAAGGGTTATTTCATACCAGGAACGGCACAATCAATAGGAATTAGAAAGTTTGCTGAGGAGCTCGCTCTCTCTGAGAACTCCTCATCCTGGTGCCAGAGCCCTGAGCCCTTCCCTCCCTCCCGAAGCCGAGGCGCTCGCAGGGTCCCACATGGGCTGTCCCTGCAGGGAGGGACCAGCTTCTGCTGGGGGAACGGGCTGGGGATAGTCCTGATGTATTTTATACTGGTATCAGGATCAATACTGGCTCTTTGGTATTACTAATATTAATTATTTAGTCTTATTCTAGGAAATCTGTTTATATTCCAACCGTCATGTTTCCTTGTTTTCCCTCGATTCCCCTTCCCAGGTGAGGAGAGGTCATGGGGTGAGAGAACAATTCTCTAACGACACTGAATTGCTGTGGGTTTCTCAAACTCCAACAGCGGGTGAGCAGGACAGCGCAAGCAGCCGGTGGGGTGCTCTGAGCACCCCGGGTGGGTGCTCCCAGCCCCCAGCAGCCCTCACCTGGGGCAGGCGGTGTGTGCAGGTAGATGTCTTCGCTGTACTCCCCGAAGCCCGCCTTGTTGCAGCCCTTCACCCGGAGCACGTAGACGCTGTCGGTGTCCAGGTATTCCACGAGGGCGCTGGTGCCACGCACCTCCTCCCGCCGCTGCCACAGCTTCAGCCCCTTGGCCTTGGCGTCCGTCTTGCGGTACTCCACCGTGTAGTGCCAGGCGGGCGGCGAGTGCTGCGGCAGCCGCCAGCAGAGGAAGATCTGGTCGTAGGCGTAGGTGCGCTGGGTGTCGATGACGGGGGCCTCGGGCGCTGCGGGGAGAGGCACCGGCGGGCATCAGGCAGCATCCCCCCCTCCCGGCAGGCGGGGAGGCGGCCAGACGCAGGGAAGGGGCATTCCGGACGGACGCACGGACGCACAACCAGCAGGAGTCTAGGGGGATCTGACTGCGGAGACCGTGTGTAGGCACCGGAGGAGAGCGAGAGTCGGGGAGACAGAGGAGCTCGCTGCTGTGGGGCTCCGGGGACCAGACAGGCTGAGTGCAAGTCGGGAAGGGAGGAGAGAGAAGAGAGAGAGAGAGGATGGAGGCAGCAGGAGAGGAGGAGGGGAGAGATGGGGATGGAGGTGTGAAGATGCCAGCGGCGTGGTGGGAGTGGGGAGGCAGGGTGGGAAGGGGGGGTGGAGAGATGAGGGGATGGCAGGAGGAAGTAGGGCGAGGAGGGGGGCAGATATGGGGCAAGAATAAGGGGGATAGAAATGGGGCAAGGAGGAAGGCGGAAATGAGGTGAGGAAGGAGATGGAAATGGGCCAAGAGAGGGACAGAAATGGGGCAAGAGGGGGACAGAAATGGGGCAAGAGGGGGATAGAAATGGGGAAAGGAGGGAGGCGAAAATGGGGTGAGGAAGGAGATGGAAATGGGGCAAGAGGGAACAGAGATGGGGTGAGCAAGGGGATGGAAATGGGGCAAAAGGGAGACAGAAATGGGGTGTGGAGGGGACAGAGATGGGTCGAGAGGGGAGCGGAAATGGGGTGAACAAGGGGATGGAAATGGGGCAAAAGGGGGACAGAAATGGGGTGCGGAGGGGACAGAGATGGGGCACGGAGGGGGGTGGAAATGGGGCAAGAGGGGGATGGAAATGGGGCGCGGAGGGGGCGGGAGGGCAGGAGTGGCAGTGGGGGCAGGATGGGGATGGAGGCGAAGCAGGGCTGGGGATGGTGGGATGGGACAGAGAGAGAACGGGGCCGGCTCTGGGGCAGGGATGTGACTTGCCTCAGTTACTTCGGTGACGACTCAGCAGCGGCCGCAGCCTATAAACAAAGAGAGGTAGAAGCAGGTCTGAAAAGTGTTGCCAGCGGCTCCGGCAGGGCCACGCGGCTCCTGCCCTGCGGGAAGCTCCTGCCCTGCAGCGGGGCAGCCTCCGTCCGTACTCACCCTCTGCCGCTCCTGCTGCCCTTACCTGCCACCGTGGCCCTGCCTGTCCTTGCCCACTGGCCTGGCTGCCCTGGCACGGGGCAGGGCAGGGATTGTTTTTTTGGCGGGGGCTGTTGGGGCGGGGGCTGTCCCTGACAGGGAGGGGGGACTGGCAGATCCGCGAGTGCCCGGCTCGCGGTCAGGAGGGAGCTGCTCTGCCCGCGGGGGCTGCGCCTCCACACGGGGCACAGCCGGTGCCCGGGCGCTGCTGCCTTTACCTCGGATGAAGGCCAGGTCGGTGAGCAGCTTCAGCTCCCGGCTGACGTCCAGCTGGAAGTGGCTGAAAGAGGCGGTAGCCGCAGGACGGAAGCTCTGCAGCGAGTCGGTGGCCCTGAGGATCCTGCAGGACAGCAGGGACATCAGGGAGGGATGCTGTCCTGGTTTGGGTGATACAGGACTATTTTCTCTTCCAATGCTTGGGAAAACTGCACTTTTAAAGGCTCCAGAGTCTGAATGTGTGAAAATATTTATTTTACAGCCAGCTCTGGGGGTTTCAAGGTCTCGGTGTTTCCAAGCCTTGCCAGGTACAGGGACGAGGAGAAGTGAGACCCACGCACCTGACCCAACATGGTCAAAAGGGTTATTTCATACCAGGAACGGCACAATCAATAGGAATTAGAAAGTTTGCTGAGGAGCTCTCTCTCTCTGAGAACTCCTCATCCTGGTGCCAGAGCCCTGAGCCCTTCCCTCCCTCCCGAAGCTGAGGCGCTCGCAGGGTCCCACATGGGCTGTCCCTGCAGGGAGGGACCAGCTTCTGCTGGGGGAACGGGCTGGGGATAGTCCTGATGTATTTTATACTGGTATCAGGATCAATACTGGCTCTTTGGTATTACTAATATTAATTATTTAGTCTTATTCTAGGAAATCTGTTTATATTCCAACCCTCATGTTTCCTTGTTTTCCCTCAATTCCCCTTCCCAGGTGAGGAGAGGTCATCGGGTGAGAGAACAATTGTCTCGATGACACTAAATTGTTGTGGGTCTCTCAAACCATAACACTGGCGATGGCCACCTCAGGCAGTGGAGGGCCCAGAACCCCTCCTCAGTAGCCCCGTGCCCATGAGGGTCCCTGGTACCTGTTGTGCAGCTGCTTGGCCGCCTGGACGAAGCAGGGGTGGTCGGTCTCCTTCAGCACCTCCTGGGCATAGCCCACCATGCCTGAGTTCTCCAGCATGGCCTGGTGTTCCTGGATCTGGCCGTGCAGACTGGCCAGCCGCTCCTGCTGGCACTCCTCGATGGCCTGCAGCAGGGTGGCCCTCTTCTCCTCCAGCATGGCGCACAGCCCCTGGATCAGCTGCGACACCTCCTCCTTGGCCTGTGAGCCATTCACCTGCCCAGCACAGCTGGGTCAATGCTAGGGGCAGTGAGGGGACCCACCTGGCAGTGCCACACCCCCCCCCCAGCCAAGGGACAGCTCGGGGACAAGCGAGCCACCTTCTGCCCTCACCTCCGTGTGCTTCACTGTCTCCTCCAGCTCGGCAATCTGGGTCTGCACGGTGTCCTGGCTGCTCAGGATGTAGGTGAGGCTCTTCGTCAGCTTCTCCTGCAGGAAAAGAGATGAGGCAGGGCGCTGGCACCCCCTACTCCCAACCACACACCCCATCTGTGCCCCCCCCCGATTCCTCCCCGCCGAGCTCCGTCCCCTGCCCTGAGCTTGGTGCCCGTGGTCCTTACCCTGAGGGCCTGGTAGGCGCTGAGCACCGGGGTGATCTTGTGGCTGGTGTGAGTGCGGCGCACGCGGCAGAGCTGGCACACCAGCCGCTGGCAGGTCTTGCAGTAGTGAGTCACCTCCTCCTTGTGCTCCGGGCACATCAGCCCCTGCGTGGGCACAGGGGAGCTCAGCGGGAGCTCTGCGTCCGTCCCCCCTCCAGCATCCCCCCCCCCTCGCCGGCACCCCCAAAAATCCCGAGCAAAGGAAGATCCCCAGGAGGGCCGCACCTTGGGGCGGAAGGTGAGTGTTGGTGGTGTGGGCTCGTGCTGGGCTTTCTGGGTACCCCATGGGTGGTAGAGCTTGAAGCATTCGTTGCAGAAGCTGGACTTGCACTCGGTGCAGCCCTTGGTGGCCTCCAGCTGCGGGGGCTTGCAGAACTGGCACATGATGGCGGCGCTGATGTTGATGGTCTGGCGGTAGCGCTCCACCACCCGCTCCAGCGTCAAGTTGCGGAAAAGACTGCCCAGGCCTCGCTCGCCCAGGTCCACGTCCCGCTGGCAGGCTGGGCAGGGGAAGCTGATGGTCTGGGGGTGCACGGTGCCCCGCTTGCGCCCTGGGTACGTGCCAAAACCTGCGGGAGGGAGGGCATCAGGGGGAGCATGGCACTCCAGAGCCACTCGGGCATCCCGTGGGGACCCCCCGTTCTCATCCCCTCCATCCGACCCACCTGACTTCAGGAGGCGGTCGAGGCGGTCAGGCTTGGGGACAGCCCGGCGTCCCAGGCGAGGGCTTCGGGTGGCGGGGGTGGCGGCGGGTGAGGAGGGCTCGGAGGTGGGGTCGCAGCAGAGGTAGCCGTGCTGCAGCAGCACCTCACTGGCACAGACGTGGCAGACGTTGTGCGCGCAGGGCAGGGCCAGCGGCTGCTTGTACATCTCCTTGCACACCGGGCACACCAGCTCCCGCTCCATGTTCTTCATGCTGGTCTGGGGAGAGAGCAGGGAGCATCACCCGCCATGGACGGGACCAGGGCCACCATGGAGACCGGGGCCGGGATGGGGCTGGGACCAGAACCAGGGCCAGGATTAGGACCAGCACTAGGATGGGGACCAGCACTGGGATGGGGACCAGGGCTGCTGCTGGGATGGGGAATAGGACTGGAGCTGGAACCAGGGCCAGGATCAGAACTAGAACCGGGATCGACACCAGGGCCAGGATGAGGACCGGCACTAGGACCAGGGCTGGGATGGGGATCAGGGCTGGGACCAGCACTGGGATGGGGACCAGGGCTGTTGCTGGGATGAGGACTGAGGCCAGCACCTTCGCCGGGGATGGGATCGGGACCAGCACTGGGGCCAGCGTCAGGGCCAGGCTCTGGAGCAGGGATGGGGAGCAGGGCTGGGAGCAGCACCAAGGTGGGGATGAGGGCTGGGGCTGGGATGGGGACTGGGGCTGGTGCTGGGATGGGGACTGGTGCTGGGATGGGGACTGGGGCTGGTGCTGGGATGGGGACTGGAGCTGGGATGGGGACTGGGGCTGGGATGGGGACTGGGGCTGGTGCTGGGATGGGGACTGGGGCTGGGATGGGGACTGGGGCTGGTCAGAGATCCCTCAGAGCCGGGATCGGGATCAGGCCCAGCACCAGGGCCAGGCCTGGGAGCAGCAGCAGGGTCAGGGTGAGGACCAGCCCTGGGCCCAGCACCAGGATGGGGACCAGGGTCGGAGCGAAGATGGGGACCGACCCCCCCCCCCAGCGTGTGCAGGCAGCCCCCGGTGCCCCGGTGCCCGGCCGGCGGCGCGGTGTGGGGGGGTCGGGGCCGGCCTTCCGCGGGGATCAACGCCCGGCGGCCCCGGGCCCGGTGGGTCGGGGCACGGGTCCGAGGCCTCACCGCGGCCTGCCCGGCCCTCAAGGGCACCCCCGCCATCCCGCCCCCCCCCGCCGCCGGGCCCCGCCGCGTTGCCATGGCGATGCCGGTAACGGGAGAGCCCGGCCCGGCCCGGCCGCCCCGCGGTGCCACCCCCGCCGCCGCCGCTCACGCTGATGCGGACGAGCGCGTCCATGATGGAGGTGAAGGTCTGCAGGTCCTCGCCTTCGGCCATGGCTCCGCGCCCGACGCCGGTCCCCGTGGCGGCGGTGGCAGCAGCGGCGGCCGCGGACGCCCCGGTCTGTTGCAGGGAGCGGCGGAGCCGGGGGGAGGGCGGGGGGCGGCGGCGCGCATGCTCGGCGGGACCCGCCCCGGTGGTGGCGGCGGCGGGGGGGGGGGCGCGGCGGCGGCGGCACCGGGAGGTTCCCGCCGCGCCCCCGCTCCCCTTCCGCGGGGCCCGTGAGGACGGCAGCGCGGCTCGGGGCGTCCCCCTTGCGGCGGGCTGAGCGGAGCGCCGGGAGAGCTCCCGGGGTCGGTACCGGGCGGTGCGGGTGTGTGTGGGGGGTCCCGGCCTCCGTCCCGGGCAACCCGCTGCGCCTCTCCCCGCCGCCAGGGGGCGCGCGAGCGGACGGGGCCTGCAGTGCCGCGCCTGGCCACGGGAGGGCGACCGGGTCCGCCGAAGCCCTGTGCCCGCGGGGCGGGGGGGGGGGGGAGGGGGAGCGCCCGCGCTTGCGCACTGCGGCCCCGCCCCGCCTGCCGCCGTGTCCCTCGCGGCGCGGCCCTAGTGCGCCTGCGCGGAGCCACGGCAGAGGGACGGGGCCTGGGGCGACGCCGCGAGGCACCATGGGTAACGGAGGATGGGACGTCGGGGGGCCGGGGCCCGTGGGGGGGTCGATACATGGGGAGGGGGGGTCGATACACGGGGAGGGGGGGCCAAGGGGCGGGACGGGGCCCGGCTGGGGAATGGGGAGCTGAGGGGTGGCCCAGGGCCCGAGGCCTGTGGGAAGGCCTGGCCCCGCGGTGCCGGCGGTCGTGCTGAGGCGGCCCCGGGCCCCCGGCCCCAGCCGTAGGCACGGGCACCTCCCTGGCGCTCTCCTCGCTGCTCTCGCTGCTGCTCTTCGCCGGGATGCAGATGTATAGCCGGCAGCTGGCCTCCACCGAATGGCTGACCATCCAGGGTGGGCTGCTGGGCTCCGCGCTTTTCCTCTGCTCCCTCACCGTATCCTTTCCGGCAGCGGGGACCGGGACCGGGGGGGGATGGGTGGCGGGTCCCGGGGTCAGTAGGTCCCGGGGCTGGGGGGGGGCTGCAGAGACGAAGGCCGGTGGCCTGTTGTGTCCCTTAACTCTCCAGCCAGGCCTTCAACAACCTGGAGAACCTGGTCTTTGGCAAGGGCTTCCAGGCCAAGATCTTCCCCGAGAGTAAGTGCTGGGGGTGGGAGGAGGGGGAACAAGGGACCCACAGTGTGACCCTGTCCGTGGTGTTGCTCTGCCCATGGGGCCAAAGGGTCCCAGCCCTGCCCCAGGGGAAGGGTCCACCCTGGCAGTTCTCCTCATCCTGCTGCACCGCTGTGTTCTCAGCCCCTCCTCTTCTGAGGTTGACATCTTGGGGCATCATGGCTCCATCTTTTACCTCTCCTGTTTTTCCTCCGCAGTCCTCACCTGCCTCTTGCTGGCTCTCTTTGCCTCTGGCCTCATCCACCGGGTCTGTGTCACCACCTGGTAAGTCTGCAGCCTGTCCCAGAGGGTGGGCAGTGCCATTGTGCCACTGTGGCTGCTGCTGGGGACCCCTGGGGTGGCAGTGTCAGGTACCACAGACTGGGGGGCGGTCAGAGGGGAAGGAGTCAGTTCTGTCTGGGAGCGTTCCTGCCTCCTGGCAGCTTGAGCAGCCTCTTGTCTTCTTCGCACAGCCTCATCTTCTCCATGGTTGGCCTCTACTACATCAACAAGATCTCCTCCACCCTCTACCAGTCTGCAGCGCCCGTTGCTGCTCCTGCCAAGGCTGTCGGCAAAGGCAGGAAGAGGAATTGATGTCCTGCCACCCCTCCCCAGGCAGTCCCCTCACCCCCCAGCCTGGCCCAGGGCTCCCAGTTCCCCAATAAAGCCATTTCTTTGTAGCTGGGTTTGATTCCTTCGCCGGCTTGTGGCCCAGCTGTGTGCCAGTGTGGCTGTGAGTGGTGCCGCTCGCTTGCCAGGCTGTGGTGGAGTCCGGGCAGCTCTCTGCCTCACCAGTGTCACGGGGGCCCTGGTGCCACAGGGCTGCTGCAGGTGATGGAGAGGAGGTGCAGGGGGCCGAGCTGCGTCCCCAGCTGCTGCCCAGCAGCGCTGCAGGAACAGCCAAGGGCCCTCGGGCACGTCCCTGCTCCCCCTGCCCCAGGCAGAGAGGATCCCCCAGTGCCCGGAGCTCCCCTCCCGGGGGCCGGTGGTGGCTGTGGGAAGGGACCAGCTCCTTCGGCCGTGGGAGGGCCGGCCAGGTCTGCTCCCACGCCGCTTCCCCAGCACCGCCGGACGCGGAGGAAACCAGATGCTTCCGCCGACAGGGCCCGGCGCTTCCCGAACACCGGGGGTGGGGTGGGGGAGGCCGCCCCGCCGGCAGGGGGAGCCCTACCGCCTCCTGCTGCGCATGCGCTCTGTGGCGCGACTTCGCACTACAGCTCCCAGCGGCCCTCGCGCTGCGGCGCGCCAGCGTGACGTCATCTTGTCGACAGGGGGGAGCGCGGGCGCCGGGCCCGGGACTAATCCAGGTTGGGGGCGGGGGCCGGTGACCGGTTGGCGAAGGCCCGGAGGGGTTGGGGGCCGGGACCTGCGCGGGAGGCCGCGGGGCGGGGCGGGGGAGCGCGGTCCGGTCGGGCTCTCACGGCCCCTCTCCCCGCAGGGCCGCCATGACCAAGCTGGGGCAGTGGCTGTGCGGACTCGCCCTGCTGGGCTCGGCCTGGGCCGCGCTGGCGCTGGCGCCGCCGGGGCTGCGGCTGCCCGCCCCGTACCGGCAGGCCCTGCTTCCCCTGCCCGTCTACCTGCTGGTGGCCTTCGGCTGCTACTCTCTTGCCACCGTGGGCTACCGCCTGGCTACCTTCAACGACTGCGAGGAGGCGGCCGCCGAACTGCAGGAGCACATCAGCGCGGCGCGGGAGGACCTGCGCCGGCGGGGGCTCTGCTTCTGACCCCCATCAGTTCGAGGAACGGGGGCTGCCGGGGCCCGGTGGGCAAACAGACCGGCCTGCTGGGGCTCCCCTGGGCTTTCCTGCCCTGGCTGGGGGCCACAGGCAGCTGAGGACACTGGGATGCTCTTGGAAGCCGCAACAATTATTATTTAGGCGATTATTCGGTCACCCCGAGCCCTCCCCACCCGGGAAGGGAAAAAACAAGGAAACCTGAGGGTTGAAATATAAACAGATTTCCTAGAATAAGACTAAATAATTATTATTAATAAGTCTTAAGAACCAGTATGGCTCCCAATACTGATATAAAATAAGCCAGGACTATCCCCAGCCTGTTCCCCCAGCAGAAGCTGGTCCCTCCCCGCAGGGACAGCCCATGTGGGACCCTGCGAGCGCCTCGGCTTCGGGAGGGAGGGAAGGGCTCAGGGCTCCGGCACCGGGGGAAGGAGTTCTCAGAGAGAGAGAGCTCCTCAGCAAACTTTCTAATTCCTATTGATTGTGCCGTTCCTGGTATGAAATAACCCTTTTGACCATGTTGGGTCAGGTGCGTGGGTCTCACTTCTCCTCGTCCCTGTACCTGGCAAGGCTTGGAAACACCGAGACCTTGAAACCCCCACCCCAGAGCTGGCTGTAAAATAAATATTTTCACACATTCAGACTCTGGAGCCTTTAAAAGTGCAGTTTTCACAAATGTTAGAAGAGACCTTATTGAAAGTAAAACAAGAGGAATAAATCCTGTGTCACTCAAATCAGGACAGTGGGAAATGGCTCATCTCTCCCTGGGGTGCGGGTGATGCCGGGGGGGCTCTGCACAGAGCAGGGGTCTCTCTGCAGCCCCCGGAGGCTGCAGGGAGCCAACCCTGTCCCAGCCCGGCCTCTCCCTCTCCCAGCAGCTTGGAGTCGGAGTGGGGAGAGGCAGGGATTGCAGGGTGGTGAGGACAGGACGGGGCCTGGCCTCGCAGCCCCGCGGCGCTGGGGAGCACGGCAAGCGGGGCGCCTTCCCGGCTGCCCTTCAGATGTGGTTCTTCTGCGGGTGGGAGAGTCGGAACCCATCCCGGCCTGCTGGCCTCATTCCCAGGGGTGGAGGAGAGCGGCTGCCTGGGTGGAGCAGGTGGCGCAGCCTTTAAAGTGCAGAAAAGCCCAATGCTGGGGGGGCTGCTCCCCACTCCTCTGCCCCCCAACTCTGCGGGCAGCGGCGGGGGGGATGCAGTGGAGCCCTGCGCCGGGACGGGTGCTGGGTGCCCCGTGGCTGAGGCATCCCCTGCTGTGGGCTGGGAGGGGGGGGCTCTGTCTTGCGGTTCCTCCTCTGTCCCGGTGGGTGCCCCTCTATCCAGGGGTGTCCCTCCGTCCCGGTGGGGTCCAAGAGCCGGCGGTGCTGGCCCAGCTGGACGAGCTGCGCGGCTGGTGGTGACGCATGCCGGGACCTGCCTTCCTGGCAGCCTCCCCGGCTTCTTCACATACCAGCCAAGGACTTTCTTGTTTTTAATTATCAGCTGCGCATCCTTCTGCAAAAAAAAAAAAAAGAAAAAAAAAAGAAAAGAAAAAGGAGCAGTTGGTATCATGAGGGAGGACTCGGGCTAATTAGCAGGAGCAACTAATTAGCTGTTTCCTGAGCAACAATGGCAGCTCGGAGCAGGGCAGGCAGCTCCCACGGTGTCGCCTGTGCGCGGCTGGTTGAGGGGTGTTGCCCCCCCAGATTGGGGGAAATAGCCCCTTTCTGGGGCCCAGACTGCAGCCTTGGTGCAGGGCAGGGACAGCCGTCCTCCAGGGGCTACTCACGGCCTGCTGTGGGCTACTCATGGCCTTCTGTGAGGTGCGTATGCCATCCAGGGGCTATTCGTGGACCTCTGTGGGCTACTCGTGATCAATCAGAGGCTACTCATAGCCTTCTGCAGGCTTCTCACAGCTATCCAGGGGCTACTCACGGCCATCCAGGGGCTACTCATAACCCTCCATAGGCTACTCACGGCCATCCAGGGGCTACTCGTAACCCTCCATAGG
>JAOTQQ010000155.1:0-13818 GCA_026546715.1 Gallinago undulata | reverse complement strand
CAGTGTTGTGCAAGAGTCAGACAAAATAGGATCAAGCCTCAACACAAGTGGTACAAACTCAGAAAATTATCAATACAGAGTTATATCACAAGAGAGAAAAAGAAAAATCAGACTTGTGGCCTAAGATAAAATGCTGGGAACATGCAGAGAAGCAGAGGCAGGTTACTGTCGGTGGAACAGCATCCCCTCGGCCAGTTTCCCTAGGGCATCCTTGAGCTCCTGGTTCCTCATGCTGTTGGAGACAAACACATAACTACGCAGGATAGTTATATGCGGTGCTTTATTGCGAGGCCTCGGGAACCAGGGGTAGATACCCAAATCTGGTTCAAAGATGGCCTCATTCAGTATCCATTTTATATTCTCTAAATCACACAACGTTATACATATTCAATAGGTATTGCTACATAACTAATACATATGCATTATGGATTACTTCATCCTATTGCGACATCAGCCTCCCCCTTCTGTGCATGCTCGTCTTCCCTCTAGTGGTCGTCGGTGGTCTTTATGATGAAGTAAGACGTCTTCCTCAGATGAAGTAAGAAGTCTTCCTCACCGTGTACTTTTCACCTTTCACAGTTCTGGTAGGTTTCCAGGCGTCTCTCGAGTTGCCAGCTCCGCCTTTCAAGTTGCCAGCTCCCTTCTTATTCTTCTTACCTTCTGGTGCATATCCTTGACATGTCGCTATGTTATTCTGAACCAATTTTCTTAGGCTAAACCAATTTTCTTAGGTACTTTGTTAAGTTACAGAACGTTAGTTACAGCACGCTTATTCCTATAATTATGTGTCCCTACAAATTTCTTAGTTACAATATCATAATGATTATGATTCGACTTTGTAGTTCTATTTAACTCTTGTTTTCACCAACACCCCCTGCACCCTCAGCCAGGACAAGAGAAAGCTCAAGCAAGGGAGCTGGACAAAAGTCTTCCTGGAAGAACAGATGTCATGAGAGGGTTCCTATAAGAAATGGAATTGGTTCTGCTAAGTGGCTGCCCTCCTGGGAAATGGACTTATCATCACCGCCATCACCTGTGACCACCACCTCCACACCCCCATGTACTTCTTCCTCCTCAGCCTTTCTGCTCTTGATCTTGGCTGCATCTCTACCATTGTCCCCAAATCCATGGCCAACTCCCTTCTGGCACACCAGGGCCATCTCCTATGCAGGATGTGCTGCCCAGCTCTTCTTCTTTCTGTTCTTTATTGCAGCTGAGTTTTCTCTCCTCACCATCATGGCTTATGACCGTTACGTTGCCATCTGCAAACCTCTGCACTACGGGACCCTCCTGGGCAACAGAGCTTGTGTCCACATGGCAGCAGCTGCCTGGGGAAGTGGGTTTCTCCATGTCTTAGTGCACACGGCCAACACATTTTCACTGCCACTCTGTTGAGGCAACGTCCTCGACCAGTTCTTCTGTGAAATCCCCCAGATCCTCAAGCTCTCCTGCTCAGACTCCTTTCTCAGGGAGGTTGGGCTTATTGTGGTCAGTGCCGGCTTATTCTTTGGATGTTTTTTTTCCATCGTGCTGTCCTATGTGCAGATCTTCAGGGTTGTGGTGAGAATCCCCTGTGAGCAGGGGCGGCACAAAGCCTTTTCCACGTGCCTCCCTCACCTGGCCGTGGTCTCCCTGTTTATCAGCACTGCCATCTTTGCCTACCTGAATCCCCCCTCCATTTCCACCCCATCCCTCTATCTGGTGGTGTCAGTGCCATACTCAGTGCTGCCTCCAGCAGTGAACCCCCTCATCTACAGCATGAGGAACGAGGAGCTCAAGGATGCCGTTAGGAGGCTGATTTCACAGACGTTTTTAAAGTTTTTTATTTTGAACCATTATATTTATCATGTTTACTGTTGTTATTATTGTTCATGGTTTTTTTATTTATTTCTAGAGAAATGTTTGCATTTGCGTCCCTGTACCTGAGATGTGTTCCTTCCTTGTGACACCTGTTTGCCATATATAATTGTTTTTAACGGTAGCTCAGAGCTGGTCTCTTTCATAGCATGTCTCTAAAAAACCGAGATCTTCCTGTGGCAGAGCTTTCCTGCTGGATTCCTTCTCAAAACAGGCCTGAGAAACTGCACCCAAAAAATTCCACTTCCTCCATGTGTCCAGGAATAAGAAGCTTAGTGTCTGTTTGTGATTTTTCAGAAACATATGACTGGATTTAGGAATCACCAGACTGTCTCTGGTGAGGGGTAGATGGTGAGTGGAACTGAGGGATGTACCCAGGTCTTTAACACAGGTGACATTAAGGACTTCCATCCTCTAGTAGGGGAAGCTGGAGCTGTCTGGAGAGGGGAGGTTGAGCCTGGTGGTTCTTCTGGGTCGACATGTTCCTGGGGTTTTGTTGCGATGAAAGAGGTAAGCAAAGATCGGGTTTGGGGGCTTAAGCACCTGACAAGTGCAGACCTCCTCTGGGCACTCTCCAGCTGCCCCCCACCCCTTTACAGCAAGAATTCCCAGAGAGGGACACACACGCGAGTCACAGTGAGCCACACCACAACTCACTGGAGGGGGGGTGAAAACTCATGTCTGTGGTGGTGATGCTCCTCCTAGTAAATGCCCCTTTGCAGCCGGTTTGTTCATGGCGAGCATGAACCGCTGGCTCTGATGGTGTCCCTCACAATGCCTGGCACCTTCTCCTAAGGGTCACAGCTTAACATTTTAGGTCCTTGCTGGCCCTGATACATGGGGATTTTCTTCCCTCTGATGAAAGACTGGCCACTTCTCATTGTAAAACTTAAGAGGTTGCTGCTGGCTGAATCCCAGGGTTTCTCAAGGCCCCTTAGACCGAATCTTCATTTTGTCTTAACGTTTGCATGCAGATAGCTCACTGTGGTTGTGACGATCTATCAACACTAGATAATAGCATGAGGAACTGAAGGGCACTACAGGAAACTACTAGTTTTGTACTGCATAACAGCTATGCTATAAATATCGTTATGCCCTGTAGAGAGGCCACAAAACGAGTAAAAGCTGGGCCAGTGGGGAAGGAACGGAGTTGGGCTGTTTGTAGGCCAATCTGTGAGGATGGCTAAAAAAAAGAACGTGAGAGAGGAAAAGAGACAAAAGAAAAAGCAAAGCTTCAGCTCAGGATACGATGACGCCTGTTCAGGGTAACCTGCCAACCAGCCTTGAGTCACTGACTGGGGTGGGACAAAAACGTTGCAGATGAGAGAACCAAACCTATGTATGCTCACTTCTGTGGTCACGGGGAACCTGAGTGCTCTCCCTGGCATCCTCAAAGGAAGAGCCCTGGAAGGAAATGCACAGTCCTTCATCCAGGAAGGTATCTCGGGAGGTCTCCAGACCAAGACAATCCGCAGTCTGTGGAGAAAGGGAAATGAGGGTTGGGCTCTTTGCACGCTTGGCCATATGAGTGGAAGATATTACCTGTAGAGATACACAGAGAGCATTGATGCCTCAAATAGCTGCTCTTAGACCCTCCATCTGTCTAGGAGATGGCCTCAGGATTCCCTCATCCCTTCAGTTCCCCCCAATCAGAGAAGCACACACACGTACAAATGGTGCCCTCTCCAGCACAGACCCACAGAACCCCCAAGGCTGGAAGACCCCAGCTTCCACCTTCTATATGCTTCTTCTTCATGCTTGATGTAAGTCAGGAACTCCTTTCTCATCCGTGCCAGCCTCCTGCCGCTTTGGTGTGACTTCCTGCACGTTGGGATGGACCATTGTGGATCATGAAGAAGTGACCCTTGACCAACAAACAGCTCTCTGCAGAGCCCACCTGGCCACAGACATCCCCTGGGCCAAGGTTATCAGAATTTACCTCTCTAACTCTTATGCCCATCAGTCTTTAGGGTTTGGCAATGTATTAACTTTCCTAAGATGTAGATCTATGTAGCTCACATTGCTTACTCATTTATCATGCTTGAGGAAGTAAACTAATGGACACCAGCTCATCACAAGGAGCAGAAGAACAGCCATGCCCTTGAAAGAAGGACTTTGCTTCTCAGAATCATTGAGCTGTCCATGAAGGATAAAAGATAGCCCTGGAGAACCAAATAATGCCAGTGTCCTGGTCCCTCTAACACATCTTGGAAACTCTCCCAGTGTCCAACGTCACAGATAAGTAATTCTCAATAGACCAACTCCAGGGATATCTGGAGCAATAGACAAGCAGCAGAAATGCTGATGGCTGATGGTGCTGCAGAAATAAAGGTGATTTGTGAAGTTTTACTGTGATGAGTAATTATTACTGTGTGTAGTAGTTAGCAATCAGTCAAATCATGTGGTACCTGAACGACAAAACGGTGTAAGAGTCCTGTGTAAAACCCCATTTGAGGTACCCCAATTTAGCTTGGACACCTCATGTACATTCTGCGCTTTGTGTCCAAGCCCCACTCCTCAGCCAGCACGAGCCAGTTGCAAGTTTTCGTAACACAAGTGACTGATTGGCACTGCCATGTGGCATCCCTTCTCCATGCAGGGATGTGGAACAGTCCAGGAACATAAGGCACATCCTCCAGGCTCATGGATGTTTCTGAAGTCCGTCCAGGTCTGGAGGTGAAGGGGGAAAAGGAAAATCTTCCTGCAGATTCCCAGGACAAACATTCTCCTTGTCGCCTCTGCCAACAGACATCAACTGCCTTCCCTTTCTGGGCTGTGACACGGTTGTAAGGATTTTTTAAAGCCATCAGCCATCCCTTTGGTTGTCTCTGATGTGCCCCAACTCTCTCTCCCAGACTTCCACAGGGGCAACCACTGCTGCTCATGGCCGCCTGCCCATCAGAAAAGGCCTTGAGCTTCCTAGTCCTTCCAGGTCTCCTCCAGATCTCATGGTTAGGTTTCTTGTGTATGACAGGGCCTTTATGGCCATCTTTTATGAAGCTGTTGTCTTTTTATGATCTTCTATGCAGAAAGACCAGTCACAGACGAACACTAAATATATCTAAATGTCATCGCTGAGACAGATGCGACAAACACACACACAGACCACATACACACAAACACAACTTTGTGAGCCAAATCCCAAAAGACCCAACTTTATTCTTTTAACAAGCTCTTTTATATCTTTCTTAGAAACGTATGTCCATGTATAATTGGTTCACTCAAAGTCTTGTTCCTTTTTGTTCTCTGCTGCAACTTTGGTAACTTTCCTCTGCTGGCAGGCTGACAGCTCCTTAATCTTGTTGACTCCCTTCTTCTCAGGACTCTCAGGTCTCTTCAGGGATACACAGATCTCATGGATATATCCATGATAGCTCAAGGTTGATGTTAAGCTTGCATTCTGATCCCTTGGATCAGCTGAGGTTTCCCACAATTCCCCCTTTTTGTATTTGTGCTACAAAAATTGCCCATGCCATCTGCCGCAGGGCCCTTTGCAGCAGAGACACAAGACATGGCAACATCAATAACACAATTACAATGATGAACAAAACTAACAATCCAGGTTTTAACAGAGATAGCAACCATCCTGGCTGTCCCCATCCTTTAAACAAGTTGTTCAACCCATCCCATCCATCATCTACTTGTAATTTCTTCACCCCGTCTTTCAGAAGCTGGATAACTTTATGTATTGATTCCAAGTGATCTGATAAATTCATACAACACATTCCCTCAAAATCTTCATATCTATGTCCTTGGGCTAATAACAGAAAATCTGTTGCATCTCTTTTTTGTAAAGTAGCATTTCTAACACTATCAACAGCAGTCAACAAACCACTCAGCTCAGTCGACATAGCATTGGTTTGCTTACTAAACCAACATTCAAAATTTGACAGCTTTTTCAGGGAGGCCTCAGCAGCACCCCCAGGTTGCTGAGGCAGCTGTTATTTGTCCAGGTCCCCAAAAGGTGACTGTATCCTCACAGTCAGCCTCAAATTGATGGATAAATCTTTTGGCTCATTTTTTTTTGTGAATCATAGTAAAGTTGGTTGTTAGTAGGGTAAGCCGCCCAAGGCTACATTGTCCACCATTAAGTTTTGATGGAATTCTCCCTCACGCTCTGTCCCCACAAACTAAAAGTATCCCTGCAGGCAAAGCAACTGGAATAGAAAAAGAGCATGATACAGTAGAGGAAGTGTAACCTCACCGGGCTGTAGCATTTGCTCACAGGCAAAGTAGCATTCACATTCTGACCCTTTCGGTTGGTGTTATAGGTATAGTTAAACATCACACAAGTGTCCATGGCGACTGATCCCAACAGCTCCAACTCTTGAGGTTCTTGCGTTACCTGGGCCAAATATGCATATACACTGTCCCAGTTATCAACGCAAGATCATGGATTATCACAAAGTCTGGGAGACCAGTGAGACAAAGGTTGTGGCCAAATGTCTATAGGCAGCCCGACCAAACAGGTAGAGAAAGGATTTTCAGGGGTAGCAACAGAAAGACATAAATTTTCTTGATGTGTTATGTTTGCCAGAGTTATCCACATGTTCTGCTTCAGTTGTTGGACCATCCATTCTTCACTTGCATGAACCATCCGTAACAGGCTGAATACAGTGAGCAGGAACCCACTGGGCGCCACCATGTGTGGAGACACAAGCATACCCTCTTCCCCAGGTTAATAAATCACATGGAGGTGACCATTGACCACTCTGCAGATCCTTCACCCTAACCTTAACACTGGAGGAAACAGTGGTCTTTTTCTGTAGGGACTCAAAGTGGTGAACCATAGGTGGCTCCTGCAAAACCTCTGTTATATTAACAAAATTCTGTACATACATGGCTTTATTTAACCATGCTTCAGGGGGTTCACCAGTCATTCCCCTTTTTTGTTTTTGAAGAAGACATTTGAGTGAGCCATGTGCACGTTCTACAATGCTCTGCCCGGTAGGAGAATGAGGGATACCGGTGACATGGGCAATCCCCCAAAGCTGTAAAAAAGCTTTCACTTGGCCAGAAACATAAGCAGGACCATTATTGATCTTCGTCTGATGCAGAACACCACATACAGCAAAAGCTCGTTGCAGTGTCAAATGACATCCCGAGCCGTTTCTCCTGTGTGGGCAGTAGCTACTATGACTGACAAAAATGTGTCAATAGACACATGCACATACTTAAGTTTACCGAATTCTCCAGTATGGGTGACATCAGATTGCCAAATCTGCAAGGCTTGTAGACCTCTGGGGTTCGTACCATAATACGCAGGTACATGCTGGCCCTGACAATCAGGACAGGCTGCAGCAATAAAATGGGCCTCCGCAGTTGTTAAATGAAATTGATGTTTTAAGGCACAAAAACCTTGATGCCAAAACCGATGGGATTCAATTGCTTGTTGTTTCACATCAGGCACCGGTCCCATTGCCACAGCTGAGACCAATTGCTCTGCCCGTGCATTACCAGCTGTCAGGAATTCAGGGAAAATGGTATGGCTTTTAATATGCAAAACATAATATGGTTGCAATCTTTTTTGAATTGTCAGCCATAGTAGCTTTAGCACACCAAATAACAAGGCATTACTCACACCCCCCAAGATTGTCTCATCCAACCGCTGTATCAGCTCCGCTACATAAGCTGAGTCTGTAACAACATTCGCTGCACAAGTAAATCATTGGGATGCCAAGGGAACAGCATGAAGTTTGACAACCTGAGGGGAGCCTTCTTGCTGCTCAATGATGTGTTGCCACTGATGACCATCATGCCAGACAACAGCTGCTTTCCCGGTCCATCCTGATCCATCTGTAAATACTGTGGGACCTGTCACAGGTTCCTTCTGGCTTAATTGTTTCTGTCCCATACGAATCTGACTCCCTAATTAACATAATGGAAGATGATATTCAATTTGTCCCATGTAATTCATCAATGCAGCTTGCAATGCTGAACTGTTAGCTAGACACCATTCAAAATAGTCCACCTGCACAGGCAGAACAATTCATTCTGGATCTCTTGCCAACAGTTCTGAACATCTCATTCGGGTCTTGATGATGATTTGTGCCAATAATTCAAATAGGCAGTCTTTTTCAATAGCAGTCTAAATATTCTAATTCAATAGCAGTCTTTTTTTTTTTCCTTTTTTTTTTCCCCTTTTTTTTTTCATTCCAGAGAAAGTCATGTGTCAGATCCCATTGCTGATAACACTTGAGATGTTGGAGCAGCCAAAAGAATATCATTCACATAATGATAACAGTACCCTGATGGATATTTTTCCCTAATTGGGCTCAAAGCCTGACCAACAAACCATTGACAAATGGTGGGCAAATTTTTCACTCCTTGTGGAAGCACTTTCCACTGATACCTATGTGTTGGTTGGGCACGATTAATTGATGGAACTGTAAAAGCAAACCTTTCCATACCAGTCACATCTAACAGAAAGGTAAAAAAACCCCATCTTTTAGATCCATCACAACAATTTCCCATTGCATAGGCATCATTGTAGGTGAGGGCAATCCTGGTTCTAGTGCTCCCATTGCTGCCATCGCCTCGTTGATCCGGTGCAAATCATGTAAGAATTGCCATTTTCCTGACTTTTTCTTAATTACAAACACTGGGGTGTTCCATGGGCTATGAGATGGTTCAATGTGACCTGCAGCTAGTTGTTCTGCTACCAGAGTTCACAGGGCAACAAGTTTTTCACTATTGAGAGGCCACTGATTCACCCAAACCATTTTTTCTGTTCACCATTTTAAAGCTATTCTGGGTCTTTTCACACCCTGCAGCACAGTGACCCCTACTGAAAATCCGGAGTTATCCAAACCCCGCATTGTGACAAATGCCACAGTCACATACGGTCAAAAAGTAGCCTTCTGTCCTTCTGGGCTGATGATAAGTACCGGTTTCACTGCCATGAGACCATTGGCAATTCCCCCCAGGCCCACGACACCTTGGGTGGTAGAAATTACAGGCCAAGAGGAAGGCTAATCTCTTTGAGAAATAATAGTGACATCTGTACCTGTATCCAAAAGTCCAGTTACCTCCAATGACGTTGGTGATGCGTGGTCCATGAAGAGTGCACACACCATTTGCAGCCAGCTGTCAGACAGTGTTTGCATACAAAAGTCTTGCAATGGTCCAGTGGATCCAAACCCTTCAGTGCCTCGGGTGACCTGTTCAGTCCTAGGAACACAACTCATAAAAGGTACAAGTTGAGCAATGCGAGTGCCTTTCTCCACTGTAACAGGTGGATTGGGTGTTGAAACCATAGCACAGATTTGTCCCTCACAATCAGCATCAATAACTCCCACATGTATCATAATTCCTTGTACAGTAGCACTTGATTGTCCAATTAATAATGCACTTAGTCCTTGTCCAATAGGTCCCCAAGCATCCAGGGGGACTTTATGTACCCTGTGTGTGGTTATAGTTACTGTGTCAGCGGTGGATACATCCATGCTGGCTGATCCCCTGGTTGTCCCTGATAACTGGTCACCAAGCCTTGTGTTTGAGGGTGGCTGAGGAATGGATTGTTTGCTGATATGGCAGGCATTTGTGTCTGTGCATGACCCCTTTCTATATTTACTAATAAAGCAACAGCTAGTGTTTTGTTAATAAATCGGGTGTTGCACACATTATAACATACAGGGAATACAGATCATAATACACAGAAAAATGATGATACAGAGAAGCACAATTTGTAAGGCTGAATGCATCCAACCAGTTAAGCCTCAATCATTAAAGATAATTAATCAGTTTCCCCTTCTTTGCTTCGCGAGTCCTCCATCTGGATAGGACCCACTGCCCTTTTCGGGGCGAGACAGCAGATCAGAGACTGCTGAAATCAGCAGGGCATGCCTTCCCCTCTTACTGTGCCACCTCGCAGGAGCAGGAGTGGTGATCATGGATGAGCCCCTAATTCGTGGAAAACACCAGCTCACACTTAGAATTTTAAAGAGAACAAAGTCGTCAAGGCAAAGATTAAAAATTTATTGTACGAAACAGTGCTGAATCGGGTGCATCTCAAAACAGAGGCACACACAATATTTTAGCTTTTGTATCCTACCCCGTTTGTTCTACACCATGTACATCATGCTTATCTCTTAGTTAAGACAGAATACCACATTCAGTCCTTCTGATTCAAATGTTGTGGGTACAGACGAACACACGTCACTGGAATCCACCATGGTCGCTGCTTCTTCCCAGAGCACAGTCCTTGCCGCCGTGCTGGTCTGGTGGGGGGGCACCTTGCCCCCCTTCTCCTCCTCCTGCTGCCACCGCCACCAGCACTTTTCCTCCCCCCTCCCGTGTTCCGCGCTCGCTGTGCCTGATGCTGTGGGTTAGAAAACCGTCCCGTTCCTATTGGCACATCTGAACCATTATCAAAATGCACATCACCTCACAGAAACGGTAAATTTCAAAGTGCTTGGGCATCAGCCTTCTGCGCCCACATTGTTCTCAAAACAGTACATTGCACTGGTTGAAACATTCTCTGTGCTAGCATAGCAATGTCATAGGGCGTCTGAGTAACTGCATAGTTGTTGGAGAGTTAGTACCATATTGCACCACACATTTTTGCAAACCCTGGATTACTTTCCACAAATACATTCTGTGCTCATTGTGCCTTGTGCTGGATCCCCCCTTACAACAGGAAAAGCCATTGCTGCAGAAGGATGAGCAATGGGCTGTATCATTAGGGTGTCTATTGCCTCAGATAAATCCCAGGCAATGTTACAGGCTCAGGGAAGAGTGGCTGGAAAACTGCCCAGCAGAAAAGGATCTGGGGGTGTTGGTGGACAGCCGGCTGAACATGAGCCAGCAGTGTGCCCAGGTGGCCAAGAAGGCCAACAGCATCCTGGCTTGTATCAGGAATAGTGTGGCCAGCAGGAGTAGGGCAGTGATGGTGCCTCTGTACTCGGCACTGGTGAGGCCTCACCTCGAGTTCTGGATTCTGTTCTAAGCCCCTCAAAACAAGAAGGACATTGAAGTGCTGGAGCGTGTCCAGAGGAGAGCCACCAAGCTGGTGAGGGGTCTAGAGAAAAAGTCCTATGAGGAGAGGCTGAGGGAACTGGGCATGTTTAGTTTGGAGAAGAGGAGGCTGAGGGGAGACCTCATTGCCCTCTACAACTACCTGAAAGGAGGGTGTAGAGAGGTGGGGGTTGGCCTCTTCTCCCAAGGGAATAATGACAGGACCAGAGGAAATGGTCTGAAGTTGTGGCAGGTGAGGTTTAGATTAGATATGAGGAAGAATTACTTTACTGAAAGAGTGGTCAGGCACTGGAGCGGCCTGCCCAGGGAGGTGGTGGAGTCCCCATCCCTGGAGGTATTTAAGAAATGTGTTGACATGGTTCTTCAGGGCATGCTCTAGTGCCCAGGATTGTTAGTTTGTGGCTTGGTGTGGTGTGGTTTGGGTTTTGGTTGTGGCTTTTTTTTTTTTTTTTTTGTGGTTGGACTCAATGATCTCAAAGGTCCCCTCCAACCATGAATATTCTGTGATTCTGTGATTTAATTGTCAATGCCCAAAGTGGATACCACAAATGCAGCCTGCTCCACTGTAGATATTTATATTTAGGCAGATCAATGTTGCTTTTGTTTTGTTGTTGCAGATACTGCTGTTGTTGGGGAAATCACACAAACACATTAGGATAGTGGACAGATGACCATCTTAGTGGCCCTTGGTGAAGAGGCTTCTTTTTGGAAATGTCTCACTGTCATCACACTGGGTCCAAACCTGGGCAAGTACCCTGGATGTGGTCTAAAAAGGGCTGGGCAGAGGGGCATAATCACTTCTTCCAGCTGTGGTCCTGCTCCTACAGCTCAGGATGTTCTTGTCCTTCTTTTCTGCTGGATCATATTTTGCTTCATGAAAACCAAGGACCTCCAGAACCTTTTCCACAGAGCTGCTGCCCAGCCACCCAGCCCCTGGTCTCTGTTGCTGCAGCCTATAATTCCCCTGCTCAGTCCTTGGGTCTTTCAAGAAGACATATGCAAGGTTTGCCTTTTGCTTTCTCCAGTCTTGGTGACCCTCTAAAATGTATCAGAACAGCCCTGGTATTGGCCTGGTCTCTCAAAATCCTTGGATTCATCCCATCTGATCCTATGGACTGTTAAGAGGTGACATTACCTAAATAACCACTGACTTGATCTCCATCCACTGCTGGATTTCACCTGTGATTCTACCTCAGGCACATGGAACTGGGAGAACTTACTGGTGAAGACAAGGGCCAAGAGTACCTCCCACCCATTTGCACCTACTCTTACTAAATTCAGCACTGGCCACACATTGTCGTCATTTCTTCTTGAACTGTTCCTGAAGTAGTAACAGCTACACATTGTGCCCTGGAACTCCCCTGCAAGTGCCAACTCCATGGGAGCTCTTCCATTCCTGAAACGGACTCTACTTCTGAATTACTCCTTTGTTTCAATCCTTGGATCCACCTCTCATAGTCCCCCTTTTTTCTGTGGAGCTTCCCCAGGAGTTTCCTGTTTCCCCAAGTTTCTCCCCTGACAGCTCTATTTGTTTTCCTGACTATTGGAACACAAAATCTCATACACGAAAGACATTGTCCTTTGAGACCAACGCTACTGAGCTCTGCTGCCCTTCTGTGCTGCTCACATGGGCTCCCACAATTAAAGTCACATGACCCACCCCAAATATTTTCCTCTGAGTTCTGGTACCTGCACTCTTCTATTGTTCTTCCCCTTGGGAGGTGAGACCCACTGTTTCATGGTCACGATAGCCAACACTGGTTTTCACATCCATGTCCAACTCCTCCTTCTTTGGGATGAGCAGATGTCAATGAGCATCGCGATTGTTGGCCTACCTGGCAGCTGTGCCCAAGACCCGTGTCCCAAGCCGTGTACTAATTACCTATGTACCAACACCCTCCAGAAATCTCCAGGACTGTTTCCATGCTGTTGTGGAACCTTTCTAGTGAAATCCAGAGTAATTAAAGTCCACAAGGGATTTTGATAGGTCCTTTGTCTCCCACCACAATGTCACCCTGACCAACCACCCCTCTGACCCTCACCCACAAGGGCTGTCCCAACTTGTTCATCCCATAGAGGAGCTCCACATACCTAAGCAGCTCCTTCACACTAATGGAAACTCCCTCCTGGTCCTTCAGGCCTCCTCTTCATCCTGTACCCACCCATCACAGCACACCAGGCATGTGAACTCTCCCAATACACCTCCAGCTGTTATTCCCTCCAAGTGGAAGGAAGAGGTTGCACACATGGCTGAGGGCCTGTGGTGGAGGTGAAGTTGATCTCAAGTAGAAAGAGTTGATGTTGAAAATGTCCTTGGTGTGGAGTGTTGACACCCTGTGATTCAGACACAGTGCAGAAATCATTGCCCTGATCCACTGTTGTATCATCAGGGGAATGCTTGAACAGCAGAAGAGAGAAGAACCAATAGAGTTTGAGAGTGAAGGAATACAAGCGGAGAACCTGGTGTGATGTGTTTGGTGTTCATTCCCTGCCCAGCATCTACTGGGATACTAGAGAAGGGACAGCCCTTGTGTCACTGCAGTGGTGGGATTCAGTCATTGGCCCAAAGGCTCCAACTCTGTCTGAGATGCCCTGGGTGATTGCTGTCCCACAGCTGCTCTGAATGGGGACGGGGTTCCTGTCCAGGACCTGTGCTGTCCATGGCAGGTGCAGACACTTGTGCTGCAGAGCCCTGGCACTCCCACAGCACCACAGGCCTACACTGGTGACTTAAATTAAGATTCAGCTGCCCTGAATGAAGTGAGGCAATGAAGGGATACACAGGAGACAACTGCCAGATAGAGAGAGACTCAGCTGTCCGTGTGCCACACAACTCCATGAGGTCAGCTGAATCCCTCTCTGCGCTGCCCTGGACATGAGGACAGTTACAAGTTCACTTCTCCTACAAGTGGGCACCTTGTGTCATTTGGCAAAGTTTGGCAAAGGAATTTCCCACCCTCAGTCAACCCCTTCCCTCAGCAATGG
>JAOTQQ010000154.1:0-13889 GCA_026546715.1 Gallinago undulata | reverse complement strand
GTCTGCCCCACTACCCCCCAGTCCCCCCCAGCCCCCTCCCTCATTGCCCCCCTCCCCCGCCATCCCAGTTGCCCCCAGTCTCCCCCAGCCCCCCGCCGTGCTCGGGAGCGCTTCCCGGTGCCCCGGGCTCCGTCCCACTACTGGGGGGAGGGGGGGGCCGTCCCGGTGCCGCGGGGCGGGGCGGGACAGCGGGAGCCAAAGGAGCAAACCTGGCGGAGAGCGAGAGAGTGGCCGGGACCCCAGCTCCCCCCCCCTCGCCCCGGACCCCGGCCCGGCGGACGGGACTGCCCCCGGGCACCGTCTGCCCCGACGGCGGCACCGGGGCGGCCAGAACAGCCCCCCCCTCCCATTCGGGACACTGGGGGCAGCCGACCCCCCCCCCCCGGCCTCCGACCCGAGCCTCGGGTGGTCCCTGAGACGCCCCCCGGGAGCGCGGCGGGATGCGGCGGGGCTGAGCGAGCGGCCCCGCGTCCGCGGTGAGTGCGGGGGGGGCACCGGGACCGGGGCGGGGGGAACCGGGCGGCACTGGGGCCGGCACCGGGGGGGACAACCGGGACCGCGGGGGGGGACACGCACAACACCGTGGGGAACGGAGGGTCGAGGCGCACCGGCGGGGGGAGGGGGGGCACACGCGAGGGATGAGGGGCACGGAGAGGCCACGGGGCGGGGGGGAGGGCACAGAACTTTGGGGAGGGAGGGGTAACCCTGGGGGTGAAGGCAGCGTCTGGGGAGCCCCGGGGGGTGGGGGTGCGGGGGGGGGCGCTCGGGGTGACGGAGGGGTCACAGAGGGGTCAGGGGTGGAACTCGGGAGCACGTGGCTGTGCGGGACACGGAGGGGGGGCTGTAAGGGCATGGGGGGGGGGGCACCGACTCTGGTCTTAGTTGACCCGGGGGTCTGGGGGACAAGGTGGTCCTGGAAGGGAGACGGGGGAGATGCAGGTCTGGGGGTCAACCTGAGGGCCTCAGGGGGTGTCCCTGGGGCTGGGGGTGGTGGCATGGTGCCTGGGGGGGTGGTCAGACAATATGGGGCTGGGGGAGGACATACGTGGGGTGAGGGGGGTTGGGGCCCACAGGGGAAATGTGGGGTCCCAGAGCAAAGGCTGGGGGGGGACAGAAGGGGTGTTGGGATGGGGGACACGGGGAGTGTCCCTGGGGGGGGGCTGTGTGCAGGGGGGACACAACGTGGCATCTTGGGGTCTGGAGGGGTCCTGGAAGGGATAAGGCAGGGGGGTTCTGGGGGGATGGGGAGGGCGGGAGGTCCTGGGGTAGGATGGAGAGGCCTGGGGGGGCACAGGGGGACACGGGGGGTCAGCGGCCTGTCCCCATTCCCCTCCCTTTCCCGTAACATCCCCCGCTGTCCCTGGGTGGGGACAGGCTGGCGGGAGCCCAAACCCCCCCAGACCCCTCCCCCCCCCGCCCCCCCCGGAGCCACGACGTGGCTCTGGGCAGTCCCAGGGTTCTGCCCCCCCCCCCAGGAGGGGATACAACTGGCTTTGGGGGGGGAGGGGGGGAAAGCAGGGGAGCCCCAGTGTGGCAGAACCCCCCCCCATTGCCGTGTCCCCCCAGGGAGGTGACGCTGGGGTCCTCTGAGCCGCGGGACGATGAAGTTTCCCCCTGCCTGCTGCCGCCTCCAGATGCTGGGGGCTGCCCTGGGGGTCTGCGTCACCATCGGCTTCACGCTGCAGCTCCTGGGGGGGCCCTTCCACCACAGGTCAGATACTTCCTCCACCCCCCCCCCCCATCACATCCCCAAAATCCCCTGGATCCCCAACCCCTCCGGTGTCCTCTGGACAGATGGAATGGGGGTCCCAGGAATGGGCCCCTTGACCCCTTGGGTGGGCTGGGGCCAGGTGTGTGTGTGTGGGGGGGGGGGCGGGCAGGATCCTTGAACCCTTGGGTATCCCCTAGGCAGATGGGATGGGGGTCCTGGGATGGGGGGGATGTGGTCCCGCACCCCCTGGGGGTCCCTTGTCCCCTTGGACAGCTGTGGCCTGGTGGGAGAAAGGTCCCTTATCCCACCATATGTCCCCAGGACCCCCATGGCCCCCGCCGGCCGCCCCCCGCCCCCCTGCCAGCCCCGCACCCACCTGGTCTTCCTGAAGACCCACAAGACGGGAGGCAGCAGCGTGGTCAACCTGCTGCATCGCTTCGGGGAGACGCGGGGGCTGCGCTTCGCCCTCCCCCACCGCTACCAGTTCGGGTACCCTGCGTCCTTCCGGGCCGAGAGGGTCAAGGGCTACCAGCCGGGGGGCCCCCCCTTCGACATCATCTGCCACCACATGCGTTTCAACCTCACCGAGGTACTGGGGGGGACATGGCAAGTTGTGGGGATGTGGGGGAGTAGTGGGGCTGGGGTTGGGGGGTGTGGGATGGAGGGGGGGGGATACATTTGGGGGAGATGGAGGACATCAGGGGGAGATTTGGGGAGGGAAGCTGGGGGGATGGCACTTGGAGGTCTGTGGGAGCTGGGGGACATCACGGGATGGGAGGGCAAAGGGATGCTGGGGGGAGACTGAGGGTGGGGGGCACCCATGGGGGCTGGGGGGTTGCTGAGCCCCCATTGTCACCATTGTCACCCCCCCAGGTGCAGAAGGTGATGCCCAACGACAGTTTCTACTTCTCCATTGTGCGGGACCCCGGCACGCTGGGCGAGTCAGCCTTCGCTTACTACCGGGCGGTAGCCCCGGCTTTCCGCCGAGCCCCGTCGCTAGCCGCCTTCCTGGCCTCCCCGGGCCGCTTCTATGAGCCGGGGGCGCGGGGCAACCATTACGCTCGTAACCTGCAGTGGTTTGACTTTGGGCTGCCGGGGGCGACAGGGGCCGGGGAGGTGGCGGCGGCCCTGGCCGGGCTGGAGCGGGTCTTCGCCCTGGTGCTTTTGGCCGAGCACTTCGACGAGTCGCTGGTGCTGCTGCGGGAGGCCCTGTGCTGGCCCGAGGAGGCCGTGGCTGCCTTCGCCCACAACGGCCGCCCGGCCCCCGCCGGCCCCCGCGTCTCCCCAGCCCAGGCCGCCCGCCTCAGGGCCTGGAACGGCCTGGACTGGGCCCTCTACTCCCACCTCAACCGCTCCTTCTGGCGCCGGGCCGAGGCCTTCGGGGCCGCCCGCCTGCAGCAGGAGGTGGCTCGCCTCCGCCAGCGCCGCCAGGCCTTGGCCCAGGCTTGCCTACGGGGCGGGGGGCCCCTGCCCGCCCCCGCCATCGCCGACGGCCGCCTTCGGCCCTTCCAGCCCCCCGGCCGCGCCCAGATTTTGGGGTACGCCCTGCGGGCCGGGCTGCCCCCCGCCCAGCGGGAGCTCTGCGTCCGCCTGGCCACCCCCGAGCTGCAGTACAAGGACATCCTTGACCGGCGGCAGTTTGGGGGGGGCAACGCCTCCCTCCCCCCTGGAGGGTAGTTTTTAAGGGGGGGAAAGAGGGGGGCTGCCTCAGTATAGCCAGGTTGGGCAATGGGTCCCCCCAATGGGGATCGGGGTCATCCCCCCCCTATGGAACCACTTTGTGCCTCAGTTTACCTGCTGTAAGCAATGCTGCCCTCCCCCCCTTCCCCGCCATGGGTCTCCTCCAGTCTCATAGGGTCCCTCCCAGGGTACAGATCTGTGCTCAGTTTATCTGGGGGTGAGTAATCCCCCCCCCCATCATACAGCTCCATGCCTCAGTTTACCTGGGGGTCATTAATGGCTCCCCCCACTGGGCCTCAGCTCTGGTACCCCATGGTACAGCTGGGGGTGAGTAATGCCCGCCCCCCTCCCCCCCATGGTACAGCTCTGTGCCTCAGTTTACCAGGGCCGGGTAATGGGCCGTTGCCCCCCCCCGGGCTCAGGCCCCGCCCACACCGGTACAGGCCCCCGCCCCGCTGGGCTCAGGCCCCGCCCACGTGCACACAGAGCCCCCGCTCCTCCGGGGGAGGGGCTGGCGCTGGCCCCGCTTTCCCCCGGGCTCCCTTTGCAGTAGCTATGGCAATAAAGACTGGACTCAGGCCGCTGGTTGGGTGCTGCTGCTGCCAGTCACTCGGTGGGGCTGTCCCGCCCCTCGGGGTGGGGTGGGAAGTGATCCCTGCGCGGCGGGCGGTGCATTGATGCGCTCGGCGCTCGGCTGCCCCGTTCAGCGCTCGGCGCTGCGCCCTGCGCACGCCTCTCGCAGCCGTGCCCAGTGGCTCCGGTAGCGCCGCGCGGAGCCGGACCCGGCCCGGTCCCGCTCCCGGCGCCCCTGGTTCTCCACGCTCCTCAGGCCGGACCCGCTCCTCATGGAGTCGCAGTGCGATTACTTCATGTACTTCCCGGCGGTGCCGTTCGCGGCTCGGGAGCTGCTGTCGGGAGAACCGGGCCGGTACCGGGCGCTGCCCCGCCGCAACCACCTCTACCTGGGCGAGACCGTGCGTTTCCTCCTGGTGCTCCGCTGCCGCCCCGGCAGCGGCGGCGGCACCGGGCCGGGCCGGCCGCCCTGGGCGGAGCTGGCCGCCTCGCTGGCCGCCCTGGCCAGCGTCAGCCCCGGCGCCACAGAGACCGGCGGGGACCGGGATGGGGACCCGGAGGGCACCGAGGACGGCACCGGCAGCGGGGCCTTGCCAGAGCCCACCGTCTTCCGGGACTGCCGGGCCCTGCTGACGCACAGCCAGGGTCCCCCGGGACGCCCGGCCGCCGGGGTGAGCGAGAGGGACCCGGGGGAAGGGAACGTGCGTGGGGCAGAGGGGGATGCGGGAGGATTTGGGGGTGGGAGGGGGGATGGGGAAACAAGGGAGGGAGGGGGGCGGCAGAGGGGTGTGGAGGGGGATGGGGCCGAGGGCCACCCTGGGCGCTGAACCCCGCTGTGTCCCCAGATACCGGTGGAGGACCCCATCGTGTCCACCGACGAGGTCATCTTCCCCCTGACCATCTCCCTGGACAAGCTGCCGCCCGGTACCATCAAGGCCAAGGTGAGACCGAGGAGAAGAGAGGGTGGGGACCTCGGGGACAGCATGCGGATTCTGGGGATAACGCAGGGACTTCAAGAAGAGCAGGAGGGGACCTCGGGGACAATATGCAGTCATCAGGGGACAGTGTGGGACCACCCTTTTCTCCGGGTCCAGGAAAGCCACCTGGGGCGGGCATGGGGGACAGGAGGAGCCATGAGGTGTAGCTGGGGGCTGGCTGTCACCTGTGTCCTGCTGTCCTCAGATCGTGGTGACAGTGTGGAAAAGGGACACGGAGCCACCCGAGCTGCAGGAGGGCGGGGGGTACCTCAGCCTGCTGCAGACCCGGACGCCAGCACACGTCTTCCGACAGGAGCAGGGGGCCTTCAAGGCACAGGGTAGGAGCGTCCCTACATCCCCCTCTCCCTCCCTGTGTCCCCCCCTGATGGCCGTGTTTCCCCCCCTGACGGCCGTGTCCCCCCACAGTGAGCACCCTGCTGACAGTGCTGCCTCCGCCCGTGGTGCGATGCCGCCAGCTCACTGTGTCCGGAAAGTACCTCACCGTGCTCAAAGGTGAGGGGACAGGGTGGCTGGGACGGGGACAGGGGTCCCAGGGTGGCCAGGATGAGGATGGGGGTCCTGGGGTGGCCAGGATGGGGACAGGGTGGCCGGGGCGGGGACAGGGGTCCCAGAGTGGCTGGGACAGGGGTCCTGGGGTGGCTGGGATGGGGGCTGTGTCTGTGGGGTGGCTGTGACAGAGCGGAGGACGTGGAGCAGGGGAGGACGTGCCATGGGGCTGGTCAGGGTCGCGTCGGTGGCGTCCCCTGTGCTGTCCCCTGATGTCCCCATCCCCCAGTGCTCAATGGCTGGTCCCAGGAGGAGATCTCACTGTGGGACGTGCAAATCCTGCCCAACTTCAATGCCAGTTACTTGCCTGTCATGCCCGACGGCTCCGTGCTGCTGGTGGATGACGTTTGGTGAGTGTTGGGATAGTTGGGGGGGGGGGAGACACTGCCCCATTTCCTCAGGACGGGACTGTGCAGTGTCCCTCGGGGTTCCCCGCTTTGGGTGGGTCCCTGGGCCGGCAGCTCGGGTCACCAAGCTGTCCTCGCGTGCCGTCCCGCAGCCACCACTCGGGTGAGGTGCCCGTGGGCGCCTTCTGCCGCGTGGCCGGGGCCGGCTCGGCCTGTCCCTGCGCCCTCAGCGCCCTCGAGGAGCACAACTTCCTCTTCCAGCTCCAGGCGCCCGAGAGGCCCCCTGAGGATGCCAAGGAGGTGAGGGGGACACTGTTGGGGGACACCCCTCAGGGCTGGGGGGACGCTATGGGTGATCGCCCTGTGAACAGGCATGGGAGGGGATGCTGGGGGATGTGCTGGGCAGGGACTGTCCCAGTCGGGAGGTGTTTTCTGGGCCAGGATCCCAGTTGGTGGCCCAGGGGACCCTGTCCTTGCCCAGGGGTCCTTGTCCTCCCCTGTGGGCAGCAGAGACCACCCTGGCTGGGAGGTGGGGCCACTGTCCTCACTGTGGGGGACTGTTGGGCCCTGGGAATTTTGTCCTTTTCATGGAGCCTGGGGGTACGTGGGGATGTTGGGGACCCTCCTTGTTGGGAACAGTTGGTGAGAGCGACATTTGTGACCCATTGTCTTCCCACCCAGGGCTTGGAGGTCCCGCTGGTGGCCGTGATCCAGTGGTCAACGCCAAAACTGCCCTTCACCAGCAGCATCTACACACATTACCGGTAAGAGCTGCCCCAAGGGTCCTTGATGTACCCTGTCCCCAAGCGGGGAGGGACCCCCAGATCCTCCTCCTTGGCCCAGGAGGGGGACCCAGAGATACCCCTGCCCCTGCTTGTGCTGTTAACCTCGTGTCCCGGGGCTGCCTCTGGGCTGTCCCCACCTCCTCGGGGCTCTGTGGGGCTAATGCTAGTTCCCAGTGGCCATCCCTGTGTTGGTAACCACCCCCCTCAGGCTGCCGAGCATCCGTCTGGAGCGGCCGCGTTTCGTGATGACGGCTGCCTGCGAGTCCCCGGTGCGGGCCAGGCAGCGCTTCACTGTCACCTACACCCTCCTCAACGACCTCCAGGACTTCCTGGCCGTGCGCCTCGTCTGGACGCCTGAGACCGCTACGGCCGGTGGGGACTGAGTTTTGGGGGGGGGGGGGGGAAGGGGACTGGAGGGGGCTGGGGCAGCCAAGAGGGGGAGGGAGGGAAGGAGGGAGGGAGGAGAAAGTTGGCTGGAGGTGGCCAACTCTGGCACCGTCCCTGTCCCCGCAGGGAAGAAGCTGTCCGGGCAGGAGCGCCGAGCCACGCAGGCGGCGCTGGACGCCATCGTCTGCCACACGCCGCTCAACAACCTGGGCTACTCGCGCAAGGGCAGCGCCCTCACCATCCGCGTGGCCTTCCAGGCGCTGCGGGCTGGCCTCTTCGAGGTGAGGCCACTGGCCACCCGCAGGACCTCATTTCCCCTCCACCCCGGGGGCCTGGCGCAGCATCACCCACCCCGTCCCCTCCTCTGTCCCCAGCTGTCCCAGCACATGAAGCTGAAGCTGCAGTTCACGGCCAGCGTGGCCAACCCCCCGCCCGAGGCACGGCCCGTGTCGCGCAAGAGCAGCCCCAGCAGCCCGGCCGTGCGGGACCTGGTTGAGCGGCACCAGGCAGGGCTGGGCCGGTCCCAGTCCTTCTCCCACCAGCAGCCCTCCCGCAGCCACCTCATGAGGTACGGGGGACTGGGTGGGGGGGGACATGACACAGTGGGGACCTGGCAGGGGCATGCGTGGAATGGGGCTGGAATGAGAGGGGCTGGGATCAGAGTAGGTTTTGGGGGAATGGGGCATGAGAGGGCTGGGGCACACCTGGGATGTTGAGGAGACCCCTGAGAAGGGTGGATGTGATGGGGGGACAGGGCTGGGGCACACCTGGGACGGGGAGAGCACAGGAGACAGCTCCAGGGGGAGGGCACAGCCAGCCCCCCGGGATCCAGGGCAGCCCCCCTTATCTCCCTGTGCCCCAGGTCGGGCAGCGTGATGGAGCGACGTGCCATCACCCCACCGGTGGGGTCCCCTGTGGGGCGCCCCCTCTACCTGCCCCCCGAGAAGACGGTGCTGTCTCTGGACAAGATCGCCAAGCGGGAGTGCAAGGTGCTGGTTGTGGAGCCCGTCAAGTGACAGTGACAATGGGGACGGACACGTCCTGCTGCGTCCTGGAGACCAGGCTGGAAGGGGACAAGCTTGGGGGGAGGGACACAGGGGGCTGGGGAGGGGGCCATGTCCCTGCACCCCCGGGGGGGGAGGGGGGAGGGGATGAACCTGCTGCTTCACTGGGACTGGACTGGAACCTGCCATGGGGGGACCAACACGGACAGGGCTCAGTCCCGTCCCTCAGTGGCACGGGGGATGGGGGGGGACACACACATCCTGTGGCTGGTCCCAGCGCTGTTTACACCCCTCCAGCTTCCTGCCTTCCCTTGAATTTGGCTGCTTGGGGTTGAGTGGGTTGGGGGGTCACAAGGGACCAGGACTTGGCCATGGGGGGGACACACACTGAGACCTGTCCCCAGGGCACCAAGCCCACTGCCAACCGCACCCCCCCCCCCTTGCTGGGGATGATTCTGTGCCACTAGATGTGGGTGGCAGCTCTGCTCCTGGTTATTTATTTGTCGCCGACCCGTCCGTGCGCGTGTGCCAATAAAAGCACCTGGCCTGGATGTGGGGCTGTGGCCATCACCGGGGAAGGGCAGGGGGGATGTTGGGGTGACCTTTGGGGGGGCTGGGGTGAGATGTTGGTCAGAGGGAGCCTCACCTCACCCATACTCGCCCCCCTGCCCAAAGGAGTCAAATGCAGGTGACGAGGACATAACTGGGCAGAGAGAAACCTCATGAAATTTAACAAGGGCTAGCGCAGGGTGCTGCACCTGGGGGGGAAAAAAAACCCTGCACCAGGACAGGTTGGAGGTGACCTGCTGGAGAGCAGCTCTGAGGAGAAAGACCTGGGAGTCCTGGTGAACAACAGGATGCCCAGGAGACAGCAGTGTGCCCTTGTGGACAAGAAGGCCAATGGCATCCTGGGAGGCATCAAGAGCGTGACCAGCAGGTGGAGGGAGGTCATCCTGCCCCTTTGCTCTGCCCTGGGGAGGCCCCATCTGGAGCACTGGGACCAGTTCTGGGCTCCCCAGTTCCAGAAGGACAGGGGACTGCTGGAGAGGGGACAGCAGAGGGCTACAAAGATTAAAGGGCTTGGAGCATCTTCTGATGAGGAGAGGCTGAGGGACTTGGGTCTTTTTAGTCCGGAGAAGAGAAGGCTGAGGGGGGATCTGATCAATGCTCACAAATACTTTAAGGGAGGGTGTCAGGAGGACGGGGCTGGTCTTTTTTTTAGTGGTGCCCAGGGACAGGACAAGAGGGAACGTGCACAAACTTGAATATAAGAAGTTCCACCTAAACGTGAGGAGGAACTTCTTTCCTGTGAGGGTGGCAGAGCCCTGGCAGAGGCTGCCCAGAGAGGTGATGGAGTCTCCTTCTCTGGAGACATTCAAACCACCCCAGACACTTCCTGTGGGATCTGCTCTGGGTGGCCCTGCTCTGGCAAGGGGGTTGGACTAGATGATCTCCAGAGGTCTCTTCCAACCCCATATGATTCTATAATTTATTGCCTCAGCAGAGGGACAATGTGCATGGGGGGGTGACACTCCAGGGCCCCGAGGCGCACAGGGGACACCTTGGGGACTGCAGGGATGCGAGAGACCACACCCCAAGGCCCCCTGAGGTGACAGGGACACGAGTGGGTGTCACTGCAGGGACAGGGGATCCCCTCTCCCCCCACAAGGCCCTGGGGACATTGGGAATGTAGGGGACCCATCCCCCCTGGCTTGGTGACAGCAGGGACGGTGTCTCAGACGGCCACGGGCTCCTGGACGTGGTTCTGGCGCTTCACCACGAAGAGCTTCTGTCCAGAGACTGTGACGAGGAGGGAGTGCTCCCCAAACACCACTGCGGGGACAGGGTGAGCATGGGGATGGGGACAGTGGAGGCACCGCCACCCCAGGGACAGGGGGGACAGCACTGGCATGGGGGCAGCGGGGGGAGATAACTTGGGGTCTCCCCTAAATTACTGGGGACAGCGGTGCCTCCCCCCGCCATCCTTTCTCCCAGGGAGACTGCAGCAGCAGTGACCACTGCCCTGTGGAGAGTTTGGGGACACCCTCCCGACCCTGGGGGGGGAAGTTGGGGTGGGGGGGAAGGGGGTGTCAGGGTGTCAGGGCCGGCCCATGCTCACCTGAGAGGCGCTTGAAGGGGGGTTCGTGGCCGCGCTGGAGTCGCAGCCCGCAGGCCGTGGCCACCAGCTCCGAGAGGACGGTGGCGGTCTGCTCATCGTTTTCCAGGTCGCCCGAGGACTATGGTGGGGGACATGGGGGACGGTGTTGGTGGGGACACAGGGGGTGTCCCCCCTCCCCCCCCATGCTCACATATTCAGGTACCTCTTCTCTCCCCTCGCCTTCCCCCCAGGGGCCCCTCCCGCGCCTCCCCCCCCCCCGTTATCTGGGAACCCCTTCCAGTCCCCGGAGCCTAGCGTGTCCCGTGTCCCCGTCCCCCCCCCACCACCCCCGGTATCCAGGTACCTCCCCGGACCCTGATGTCGTCATCCCCCCCCGCCGGTATCCTGGAGTACTCCTTGCACCCCACCCCCCCCGGTGCTCCCCGCCGAGACCCTCACCGCCAGCACGGCCCCGTCGCTGATCACCAGGTAGCCCAGCTGGTCCGGGATCCGCTCCAGCCCCTGCGTCAGTGCCGTGGTCTGGAGGCGAGGGGGGAGCCCATCAGCCCCCGGGACCTCCCCCCACTTTCCCGGAGCCTCCAAGAGCCCCCCCGCTCCCCCGTGGTCCCGGTTCCTTCAGCGGACACCGCCCCCTCCCCCCCGGTAACGCTCACCATGGCGCCGTCTTGGTCAACTAACAGCCACACCCCGCCCCCTATGCCCGCCTCGCCGTCCCATTGGCGGAAAGATCCGCCTGTCATCGGCCCGCCCACCAATAGAAGTCTTTGGCCTTTCAGGACAGCGGAAGTACCCCTCACTCCTCCGGAAGTCCATCTCTATGGCCCCGCGGTCCTCCAGGACCCTGGAAGTCTGTGTTCTCTGAAGAGAAACGGCCCCGCAGCGGCAGGTTCTCTTCCAGCTCCTCTCCCGGGCCCCGAAGCGCTCTTGTGGCACTTTAGCGTCCTGGTTTGGGGGGAGGTGGGTTTGGGGGGACATCCGAAGTTGTGGGGATTCCAAGGTTTGGGGGGGAAGCAGCCAAGAGCTCCCTGCTGGGAACTTCTGATGGGCTTTAAGGAATGAACATTTCCTGCCCCCTCTGTGCCCCGGGGTCTGTTTGCAGCCCCTGGGGACCGAACTCAGGGCTAGGGCTGGGGCTGGGGACAGGGCAGGGAGGGAGGGCTGTAGCCATGCCCCCTCTTAACCATGAACTCCAGGTGGGGCAGGGGCAGCCCAGGTGGGAGCCATGAGGTGAGGATGGGCTGGGCCAAGGGTATAAAGAGGCTGCAGGTGTGGGTGGGCTGTGGTAGGGCTGTGCTAAGGATCTATGTGCTGGGAGAGAAGCCTCCAGGTAGCAAAGGTCTCCTGCCTGCACTAGGAGCTGCCGTGAGTCCTGTGTTCTCCCCATGTGGGTTCCGCTCCCCTTCTCCCTTCCCGTGCCTCTCTCTGCCCCACTCCCCCCCAGCTGGAATCTCCCTGTTCTCCCCCAGGACTCTCCCTGGTTTTCCCTCTTCTTCCACCTCTACCCAGCTCCTGCTGGAGCCACAGCCTAGGTGGCCATCACCCTGTCCGTGATGAGGAGAGAGCACCTGGACTTGGGGACGGGGATGGCTGGAGACCTGGCCCAAGCCCTGTCTGGAGGGGGTACCTGGAGATCTTGTTCCCCTGGAAAATCAGACTCTGGGTCAATTATCTCCTTCTGTAACTAGTGGACAGTCCCAGAGCTCTCGGGGTTGTGTGTGTGTGCCTACAGGGGTCTGGGGGGGGAGTGTTCCATAGGGCTCCACAGGGTCTGGGGAGGGGTGGAGGGGTTTATAGGGGTCCCCAGGGATCTGGGGGGGGTCCATAGGTGTTATAGTTGAATTGAGGCAAATCGAGTCTGAAATGGATTTACTAAATATTTATTAAGGTAGGAAAGCAAAAGCAGCGCTGGGCGGCTGGGGAGTCGCAGCTCCACCAAAGGCTCACAAATTCAGGCAAGCCAAGCAGTCCTTTTTATCTTCACAGAAGTCAGTTTCAACATCTTCGGTACGCCCCTCTGCTGCTTCTGTGATTGTGGCTTCTTCGGGTCCACACTCGCTTCAATACAATGCCAGTTACAAATTAACTTATCCGATCTATTCTTTACATGGTTGATTGGTACAAAGATTTAAAGAAAGGTATAGGTTACCATAGTAACATAACATTGTGGTTTAGCATTAAGATGATACATTCCGATAACATTGTGGTTAGGCCTTTCTTACCAGACTGGACGTTCTCACGTCTGGTGCAGTGAGATCGTTCCCCTTGCTTAGCTAGTTTGATTAGCAAATTACCCTTAGTTACTTATTACAATAGGTATCTGGGGATTCTGTGGGGGTCCTTAGGGCTTCACAGAGGTCTGGAGGGGTTTATAGGGGTCCCCAGGGGTCTGGGGGGGTGCATAGGAGTGCATAGAGCTCTAGGCAGGGGGTCCATAGGGATCCCTAGGACACCACAGGGGTCTGGGGGGGGGGGGTATAGGGGTCCACTGGGATTTGGGGGTTCCACAGGGGTCCCTATATCTTCAGAGGGGTCGGGGGTGGGTTATAAGGGTCCACAGGTGTCTGGGAAGACCCATAGGGCTCGACAGGGGCCTGGGGGGGTCCATAGGGGTTTGGGGATTCCTTGGAGGCTTATAGGTGTCCAAAAGGGTTTGGGGGGTGTCCATAGTAGTCCCTAGAGCTCTGGGAATGTCCATAGGGGTCTGGGAAGGGGTTTATAGGGGTCCACAGCATTCTAGGGGGGGGTGGTCCATAGTACTCCCTAGGGCTCTGGGATGTTCCATAGGGATCTGGGGACTGCATTGGGGTCCATAGGGGTCCACAGGGGTCTGGGAATCCCAGGTGTGAAGAGGGGAACTGCTCTGTGTCAAACTGCTGAGGTCAGTTTATGGCTCCCGGGTGAGAAACGCATATCGTCTGCTCACAGTAAAAATATTTTAGGTTTTTTACACCTATGGATGGCAGCACTAAAGGTAAGAGATCTGTTCTGTGTGGTTCTCTTGAAGGAGGAGGGTAAAGAAGAGTTTTCTTTCCCCTGGGAGGGAATAAAATCCACCTTTAACAGCCTCCCCCAGGGGCAGAAACACTCACCCACCATCGCTCCTGCACTCGCCGAACTTTTTACAGTCAGTCTCACTCCCCCGGGATGTGAAGCTGGACCGATAGAGAGAGACGATGTTCTGATCCGAGGAACTTCTCCCGAGACGGTGGCGGAGGCACTAAAAAAAGCAGAAACTGAGGTTCCACCTGGAAAATGTTGGGGACCAAGAAGTGAAATTTTTAGGTCCTTGCTGGAGGGCAGGCAGTGCCGAGATTCCCCTGAGATACTTTAAGGAAAATTGCAGAACTGCAAATGCCCCCATCAAGGAAAGAATTGCAAGGGAACTTTAGGATACCGGAGGAAGCCTGTGCCTGGATTTTCTATAATTTCTCATCCATTAGACTCCCTTTTACGGAAAGGTAAATCTGGGGAGTGGGGATCAGAACGCAGTGAGGCAGTAAAAGCTCTGATTGAAGAATTAAAACCATCCCAGTCACTGGGACCAGGACACCCCCCCCTCCCCCTCCCCCCCATCATAGCCCAGTGATGGGGTTTTGGGAACACTAATCTGTTCCAAGCTGGCCCCGAAGAGGGGCCGAAAAGACCCTCTATTGTTTAGCTCAACTGCATTTAAAGTGGCAGAACAAGGGTATTCTGAATGGGGGGGGGGGGGGAAGGACTTTGTGTATTTAGTCCAAGC
>JAOTQQ010000152.1:0-14018 GCA_026546715.1 Gallinago undulata | reverse complement strand
AGGGAAGGGAAGGGAAGGGAAGGGAAGGGAAGGGAAGGGAAGGGAAGGGAAGGGAAGGGAAGGGAAGGGAAAAAATTCTCAGTTCCCCTGGCACCACCCAAAGGGATGTGTGGTCCAGGCCCCTTGGAGCATCAGCTCTATCACTTCCCACCTTCCCACCATCTGCCCCATGACTGTGAGGGGAGAAGTGTAAGCATTCCCTCAAAAAACACACCAACAAACCAACAAAACCCCAGAACTGGTCTGTACGTCACAGCATTTCCTAGCAGATGATGTAGATGTGATTCATCTGAGAAAAGGTGGGCATTTGCATCTGATCTCACCAGCAGTGGCTGGATGAGTGGTCAGTGAGAGGAGCAGGAGGAGGAGGAGAAGGAGAAGGAAGGCATTTCTGTGCTGTAGTTCTTCTAAAACACAAAACCGAAACAGGTGAGCTTAAGAGAACCTTGAAGGTGCCACGTCTCCCTGTTGACCATGGAAGCAAGGCAACGAGGCATGATCAGAGGTGGACATCCAAATTTTGGACATCTAAATCAATTGTGTGCTTTGCCTTTTTCACAGCGATCCATCAGGCACAGATGTTTTCCTCTGATAGTTCCCCATGCCTCGCTGCTTCTAAATACATTTATACGAACAATGGTGTTGACACAGTCCCACTTACCCATCACAGACACTAAAAACTGGACAACCCTCTGTGTGCACAGAAGAAACACACAGATGGAGACCAGGCCACCTCAAACCCAACGTGATTATGACCCAACCCCACAAACAGCCAACGAATCACCCCCAAAGTCACCCCAAAAATGCTGCAGGAAAGTGAGAGGATTGGCAGGGGAAGCAGCTCTGCACCCCGGAATCTCAGCTCAGCAGGAGAACCCACCATGTCCTGGAGCCCAGCCTGACCCTCACCCAGCACAGCTTGGGGTGGGGGGAACTTTCTCTGAGGGGTTGTTGGGGGAAACCTGGTATTACACAGTGAACGCACCCAGAGAAACCTCACTTTTGGCTCTCAACTGAAAGCATGCTTTTTCAAAGGAATGTATAAAAGTGTACTTACTCACAGTAAATAAAAACAAACAAGAGCCACGACATTATGCATCAGGTTTTTATACCCAACGGTTCCTTCCCTATCCAACAGAATCAGGAAGGACATACATGGCAAATGCGTGTCACGTTATTCGATGAACTACCAAAAAGAGTTCGATGAGGAGAAGGAGAAGAAATACCTCTATGGAATCACAGTAGCGGTACACTAAGGTCACTAAAACATGCTCCAGTTCTGTGCTTCTCTTTACGGCACTTAATAAACCTACAGAAATTGCTTGTGCATCTAAAAAGTTAAAACTTTCCATGTCATTTATACCGAAGGCAGTGTAAGTATAAACTGTTAAGTATATAAACATAACCTTTACACCTAACTATTTACCTTAAACAATGTAAACTATTACCTTAAGCAGTAATTTACTAGATCCCCTTCTAAAACTGAAAAAAAATTCTAACAAAACAGGATTTCTAAAATATCAAGTATTATGAAGCACTCTGCCGTAAAGAAGTCCTTTAGAATTGCAAGTGCAAAAAAAAAAATAATCATTGGCACAAGATCAGTCACATTTCTGACAATGCAGAACTTCTTATCTTACTCAATTCTACATGTTTCAGTGCTTTAACATAACGCTAGAATTTAATCTGGAGACAATCTTTCACGGCCACAGTACATTTTTATTCCCCAACAATGGCTCTCCGTTGGGGCATTCAGCAGGATTCTGCCCTCTGGACATGCCTTACTCTGCTGGTTGTGAGTGGCTTTGTTTTTCCATAGATAAATCACCACCATTTTTGTACTTGTCAGCAAAATAATCCGAGTCAAAGCTTACAGACAAATCTGGGGGGCTCAAATAAACATTCCCATTGTCTATTGTGACTTTGTGAATCCTCTGTTTGACTCCTTTGGATTGCCACTGCGGCGTCGGGGATGGCTCCAAAGGGTTTATTCCTTCATACAATCCTTCTCCTGTCTCCAAAGTAATTACATACTTGTGCCAAGGGCAAACAATACATGCTTGGCCATTGATATCCTGCAAAAAGAAGAAGGTAAGAATAGCAAGTCATCAGCTTCTGGTTCTTCTCCTGGAAGAACCTCTAGGGCAAAAGACTCGTTGGGTGATTTGACTGTATTTTACATATATATCTATTTCTTTTGATGTCATGTTCAGCTAAAAGTATTAAAAAAAAAATCATTAGAGTTTTCACATGACTCTATGCCACTGCTTTATTTTTATTTCGCTTACGTACCTCTATTTCTCCAAGACGCAAAGGGCCTCCTTCATCTGAAACAAGGTGGGACACAGTATTAATTGGTGCAGCAGAATTTACCCTTAATTGCTGCAACATTGAGATCGTATGTGCAAACATCTTACGGTAGCAGCGCGAGTCCAAAGCATGAAATTTCCCTCCATGGTAGAAAACAACAACTTCTCTGCCATTGACTTTGGCTGTTGTTCTTTGGGACTTCTTTATGTCTTCTTCTTTGCCAACTAATATAAGACCATCTGGCTCCGTTTCAGCTGGGCTGGTGCCTGGGCTGGGTAAATTCACATCCTTAAAATATAAGGAAAAAATAAAATAAAATTCAAAAAGCCACTTACAAAGCAGTTCATGCTTGGATTTCTATGTGTAGAGGGGATGTCTTGGTCCCTGGGAAAAGCCTGACCCGTTCACCATGTGAGATGGAAGGAGCAGGATAGAAGACTATCAAGGCTCACACAGAGCAGAGCTCGGGGGGGTGGGGGTGGTGATAAAGTTTGGAAAACGTGTTCACTGATGGAACCAGGACTGGGGGCACCAGCTGCTGCAAACCTGATACCTGGGGCACGATAAATTCTCAATCACTATCCATTTACTCTGCACTTTAATCGTAATATTCCCCGGAAAGCCACAGGCAAAAAAATACAAGGAAAAATCCACAGGCAAAAAAAATCCACTTCCAGATTCTACAGGTACAATCCACAGATTGTAAAATACTGTGCAATTTAGCTGTGCGACGGGTAGCATTTACATGTAAACCCAATACTCTTTAAATAATATTATGGCTAGAAATACAAACTGATACAAGCTGATAACATTTTCATCTGCAAAAGGGAAAAAAAAAATTGTTTATTGAGAATCTATATTCAACCCGGCCTTTTTAGCAAATATGTCTGTCTCCCCCTTCCTCCTCTTACGTATTTCAAACACTGAACAGCCTCTCCCAGCAGAGGACATGAGTGGTTCTACCACAAAATCAGCCTTCCCATTAAATTTGCTTACAGACATGTTCCAGTTCCCCCCAAATTCCCAGTAGAACCATAGCACCCTCGCTTCTCCCCAAAAATCAGGCTAAAAAAGGTCAGGAGTGGGTCCCGCTGGTGGGGGGATGCTGCAGGGAATGTGGGGGGGGGGGGGGCCACCCTGGTCATGGTGGCAGCGAGCCACCCCATACCTTGTGTCCACGCCAGATCGCGAGGAAGATGAGGAAGCAGAGGAAGAAGTGGAGGCTCAGAACGACGAGGTCCAGCATGGCCTCTCCTGCCCGCTCCCCTCTGTCAGGGCACCCGTCCCAGCCCCTCGCTCCCCGCGGAGGGGACGTCCCCTACGGCAGCGTATGGAGGACGTATGGAGGCTCTGCCGGGGCTGATAAGGAGCGGGGACGTGCTGGGGCCACCCTGATAACAGCAGAAGAGAGTTCCAGGTCCCTCCTGCCTCCCTGCTCCTCCTTAGCCACCACCACCACCAAGGGGGACACCCCGAACCGAAACCCTGCTGAGATCCACGTGCTCGTTCCATACACGTTCGTCCGGGGTCACCAGCTGGGCATTTCCCAATGCACCATTACACGGAGAAAACTGGTGTAAAAAAAGAGCATGCCCAGTTTCTGTGCTTTCTGTTCACATTTTCGGAGCCAAGTTGCTATCTGATTTGCAGACAGTCAACCAGAAGAACCGACTCCCCATTTCCCAGTTCACAGGAACTTCCACCCACTCTTACCTAGAAAGCGCAACGTCACCCACGGGACCACCCCATGAGGTGTCTCACCCTTAGATTCTTCAGGAAACGAGCAGAGCATGCAGCAAAGTGACCACGAGAAACACTTGAAGGAAGCCCTAATCTTCTACTGTCACGTTTTGGCTGGCTCTGCGTATAAACTTCCCAAATTGGCCAAAATCTTAAAACGCAGAAGCCTGTGGTTAGAAACATGAATGTTTCTTATGAAGACGCCTCTAAAAAATGGTGTGCCTGGAGACGTACACCGTGGAGACAGGGACACACACACACGTGCCTCCATGTCCAGACCTGCAGTAAAATGGCACTCAGAGCCAGACCTCCAGCTCATGTAGCTGTGGTTTTCCCGCAGTCAGCCTGGATTTTGTACACATAAATTATCAAGGTGCCCCAGTCTGAAACCTGGGACGCATGGTGGACCCTACGTTGGTGTAAGCCATCAAGCTACAAGACTTGCGCGCTTATCTACAACAAACTGCAGACCAACAACTGCCTTGGCACACCAGGGCCCTCCAGAAGAAAGCCCTCAAGGTCACGTACACTTCTTAACATGCTAATGAGTGGCAAAAGATTTTATTCCCTTAGAAAAACAGTGCAGCTAAGGACTTCTTGTCACAAAAGACCTTCTTAGAAACATAGAATCATCTAGGTTGGGAGGGACATTTTGGATCATCAAGTCCAACCATCAACCCAACACTGGCAAACCCACCACTGACCCATGTCCCTCAGCACCACATCTGCCCAGCTTTTAAACACCTCCAGGGATGGTGACTCCACCACTGTCCCTCTGCTAAGGCTTCACAACCCTTTTGGGAAGAAATTTTCCCCAATATCCATCCCAGACCTTCTCTGGTGCAACCGGGGGGCATTTCCTCTTGTCCCATGGCCTGTTCCTGGGGAGAAGAGACCGACCCCCCCTGGCTACACCCTCCTTTCAGGGAGTTGGAGAGAGCCAGAAGGTCTCCCCTCAGTCTCCTCTTCCCCAGACTGAACACCCCCAGCTCCCTCAGCCTCTCCTCATAGGGCTTGTTCTCCAGACCCCTCACCAGCTCCGTTGCCCTTCTCTGGACCCGCTCCAGCCCCTCAATGTCCCTCCTGTCATGAGGGGCTCCTTGTGCCTGGGACAGGACCTGACATACGGGAAAGGCAGCAGACCTCCGAGGTGGTTTTCACCCAACGTGACCTTTGCCTCCTCCACCTCATCCCCTGGCTCGGTGCCAGCTGGATACCGTTGCCTCCACGGCTGGAACCAGACCAACAAAGATCTGGTTTTTCCCCTCCCTTTCTTTAAACAGCAGAGACGCGGGTGTTAGGTGTGGGTCAGGAGATAGCTGAGCTGGTGACCGTCACCTGCATCCCAAAAGCACGTTAAAACAGCCATTTCCCTGTCTGGCATCCCGCAGCCCCTTGGGAACTGCACTCCCCGTGGTCCTCTAAGGTGAAATAATAGCCAGTTTTGCTTGGTCCTGTTTTTTTGTTTTTTTGTTTTTTTTTTTTTCCCAGGCTGATGACCGTGTTAAAACCACCCGTTAAAACCACACGACAGGGAGCACATCGTCCCACATAGCCCCCACGGCAGAATCGTGAAAACAGTCAAAAAACAGCAAAGGTTGTTCCCACACACATACTACAACTTGACTTTCTACTAGATTTCCCCCCCCCCGCCCTGGTGTTTTCTTAAGAGTTTGGCTGCTTTGGCGTTTTCTGAGTCACCGCACACGGCGCTGGATGGAGGCGTCGCTGGAACCAAGTGCCATCTGCTGGGAACGGCAGTCGAAGGGGCTGGGGGGCACCCGAAGGATTTGTTTTTCCGGCCAAAAAAAAGGGCCGGGCTGAGCTGTAGCGACTGCCCGACCCTGCTCCCACCCCTCTCCCCCCGCTGGGCAAAGGGGAGAACACGGTGGGCACGACGTGCCCCCGGGGACACGGGTGTCGGGGCCGCAGCCCCAAGAACAAACGGCGATGCGACCCCCCCCGCTCCCCCCGGAGGATGAAGGGCCACCCGGGGAGAGCGGTCCGGGAGGGAGCGGGTTACGGAGCCCCCGGGGGAAGATGCCCGCCGGTCCCGGGAGGTGCAGGGGGTGAGGACCACCGGGGGAAGATGCCCGCCGGTCCCGGGGGCGGGGGGCGTGCGATCCGCCGTGCGCGCAGCCCACCCCCGTTGCCGGATGACGGCCAGCCCCCCCTATATATGCCTCCGGGGAGCGCCGCTCCGCCGCCGCCGGGGGAGCTGGGGGGCCCGAGCGGCGGCTGCCCCGATGGAGGAGGACCCCTTCCCCCCCGGCCACAACCTCTCCGCCCCCGGCGACCCCCCGGCCCCCCCCGGCCCGAGGGCGGCCTGGGCGGGCGCCGTCCTGCTGCTGGCGCTGGTGGGCAACGGGCTGGTGCTGGGGGGGCTGTGCGGGGGGCGGCCGCGCCGCCGGCGGGACCTGCTGATGGGCCACCTGGCGCTGGCCGACCTGGCGGGCTGCGGGCTAGCGCTGCTGCCGCGGCTGGCCACCGAGCTCCCGGGACCGGCCGCCCCCCCGGGGGGCTTGGCTTGCCGCCTGCTGCCGCTGCTGCAGCGCTGCGGGCCGCTGGCCTCGGCCCACGGGCTGGTGCTGCTGGCCATGGAGCGGCACCGACCGGCCCTGCCCGCCCGCGGGCTAGCCGCCCTGGGCTGGCTCCTGGCCCCGCTCCTCGCCTTGCCCCAAGCCTTCGCCTTCCGCCCGGCCCCGCGCCCCGGCGGGGGTCCCCGCTGCCGCAGCGTCTTCGAGGAGCTGCCGCGCTGGCAAGGACTGGCCTTCGCCGCCTACGGGGTGGCCACCGGCTTCCTGGCCCCCGCCGGGCTGCTCTGCTGGGCCTGCGCCGGCAGCGGGGCCGCCCGACGGCGGCGGCGCGGCGGCGGCGGCGGCGGCGGCGGGGGGCGGCGGGGGCCCGGGTCCGGCCGGTCGCGGGCGCTGCGGCTGCCGGTGGTGCTGGCGGGTCTCTTCGGGCTCTGCCGCCTGCCCCGCAGCGCCCTGGAGCTCGGCCTGGCCTCGGCGGGGGGCGGCGGGGGGCGGCGGGAGGCGCTGGCGGCGCTGGGCATCGTGGCGGCGGCCAACAGCGCTCTCAACCCCTTCGCCTGCCTGGTGCTGCACGGCCGGCTCCGGAGGGGGCTCTGCGGGACCGGCACCGCCACCGGCACGGCCACCGCCGCCGCCTGCTGCTGCCCCGCCACCGAGGGACAGGGGCGACGTGGGGCCACGCTCCGCCGACCGCTCCGACGCCGCGCAGGGGGCCCCGGCCACCCGGGCTCCTCCGGCATCACCGGCACCCCGGGCTCCCCCGGTACCCCCGGCCACCCGGGCTCCCGCAGCTCCCCCGGTCCCTCCGGCACCCCAGGCTGCCCCGGTATCCCCGGCAACCCGGGCACCTACGGCTCCTCCGGCATCCCCGGCACTCCGGGCTCCCGCAGCTCCCCCGCCGTTACCGGCACCCCGGGCTCCCCCGCTCCCTCCGGCTGCCCCGGCGCCCGGGATTCCTCCAGCACCACCAGCGCCCCGGGCATCCTGGGCTCCTCCGGCTCCTCCGGCATCCCCGGCACCCCGTACTCCCCCGGTATCCCGGGCACCCCCCGGCCATCCCCGCTCACGGCACGGTGTTAGCTCGGGGACCGGGACACGACTGGTCACGGAAGACCCCTCACCCCAGGACCAGGACCGGGCTGTGGGGTTGGGCAGCCACACAACAGGACTCCTCATCTTTTCCCTTTGTGTTGGCTGAGCTTTGGGGATATACTTTCTTCTTTTTTCTTTTCTTTTTTTTTTTTTGTTTTGTTTTGTTTTTTGTTTTTTGTTTTTTTCTCCACTTTTTTGGTGTGTTTTCATGCCGAACACGCGTACAGAGGAGGGCAAGGCCAGCGGGACGGCTGTCACTGTGCCCAAAATGCCCCAAGGTGACGTCCCTGCTCGAGCCCGACAGACTTGTCCTTACAAAGCCTTACGAGTATTTCGGTCGTACTTTGTGGATTTTGTGATACCTCATTCAGAAATAAAATGGCTCACTCCAAGAAATTACTCTTTTTTTGTTTCTTTGTTTGTTTCGTTTCTGTTGCTGCTGCTGCTGTTGTTTAAGTCCACGAGGAAAGGATGGCTGTGGCTGCTTCGTTTGCAGGCAGGCTGCTGTAATGTGCGTTGCTTAGCTTAATTAGCTGTACAGACGGAGCAGGGGGCTCTAAGAGGCACGCTGCAGTGGGATGCAGGTGTGTAAAACATGGCAAAAGTCTTCTAAAACAGTGATATTTATCCCTCCCCAGCGGGTTTCGAGGCAGAGCTATGAAGCAATACTGTGCTGCGACTGCATCCTTCCCATTTGGCTCCCGCTGCATCCCCACGATTTCCATGACACCCACCTCACCAGCTGGATGTTGGTTTGTTTTTTTTTTTCATGTTGACACGACGAATTTAGCCCAACCTGCCTTTTTCTGCGGGAGGAGAGCTCCGTTTCTGCAGGGCTTGGGCAGGAACGGTGTGGGGTGGGGACAGCCGGCCGCACACGTGCCCATCGGTCCCCTCCGGGTCCTGGTGACATCTCACAGGGGTGACAAAACGGGAGCTCCGTGCCTGCAGGTGTGTGGGATGCTGTCGTTGGATGCAGGAGGGACCACACCGGTCCCTGGCGGAGCAGAGGGAACACCATCATCCTCCCCACAGCTGGCTGTTGAGGTGGATTCCCAGTCCGACTGTCACCCCCGAGGAGCCCCAGACCCTGAACACGAAGCAAAGTGTGTTTGCCTGTCACTGCATGAAGCTGTTTCTCCCCAAAAAGCCTGGCTGCAGCTCCTGTGCAGGTATTGACTGTTTTCACCACTTGCAGTTCTTCTTCTTGTTTTCGTTTTTTGTTTTTTTTTTTTTTCTTCCTTCCCTTCTTTTCCTCCAAATCAGAACAGCCCTGTCTGAAAAAAAAAAAAAAAAAGAAATTTCATTGTTTTTGAAGACTTCTGCTCCTGTTCTCAGAGGCAGCATTTGCCGTGCTCTCACACAAGCCTCACTCACAGCCGAGGACTTCTCGAGGCTTCCCTGACGGCTGAAACAAAACCCCTGCGATTCACAAGACCCTCTTGTTATTATATTATTTTCCCCAAAAAATCCTCCCACCTCTTTACGTCCTTCTTAAACATCAAAGCCGCGAGACAGTGCCCTGAGGAGTCACTAGTGTAAAGATGAATAAGGTAACTGCTGCTTGTGTCTCACACTCAACACTCCTCCAGTCACCCTCCAACGTCACCATGTCTTGCTGTCGATTCACATCACACCCTGCTTCTGGGTCTCTCAAACCTCCAGGAGCAAGGGGCTCTTCTTCCCCTGCAAAAAAAAAACAAAACAGCCTTAGCAGTTTGCTCTTCAGTGTTTTAATGTGGTTTGGGTTTGTTTTTTTTCCCCCTTCCTTTTTATTTTAAAATTCGTCATGGATTAGTTAAGGGTTATCTGAATGATTTCGGATCATTTTTCCAGCTAATCAAGACTACTTTGAATTTTAGCCCATCCTCAGAAGTGCCATGAGCGCTCCCAGGGTTCATTTTCTCACATTCGATAAAAAAAAAACGAGCCTACTCCTGCCTTCAAATTACTTATTAGAAAGGTACCAAACAGCACTACATGGAAATCTTGCAGAATTTACTTGACAAAGCTTCCCACTTTTAAGTTTTTGGTATCTACTACTTGAGTAATTTTAGTCAATTGCAAACCTAACGTAATTTTACCTGGACTCTTTTTCCATGGCTTGCTTAAAATAAGATCAGGCAGGCTGTTGCACAACGGGAGTGGAAATCTGGATTTCCCCACTCATTTTTTTTCTTACTTACTAGGCTGGTAAGAAATTATCCTAGCCATCCTGACAAAGGTGGCAGATGATTATTCTCACATGGATTTTTTTGAAAATTGACATGGGCGGTCTCTCACCTCTCCAGTGACCACCAGGATCTTGTGTTTGCAAAAATAATTCCAGTTTTTGTTACAGCAACCCCTCTCTGGCCTCTGTAAGCACAGGAAGAGAACATGGTCAGGGCTGGTACATCTCCCGAGGCTGCCCTGACCTGGCAACACCCAATAAATATGCTTGAGCCCACTGGCATTCCAGCCTTTTTTTCTCCTTTTCTCTCCTCAATTTAATTCCTTCTCCTTTTCTCTCTTCAACTTAATACTGTGTAACTCGCTCAGTTTGACCAAAAAACGGCTTTTTTTTGGTCTTTTGTGAGCTGGCCGACCTTGCACGTTGCAAACCTCATTTGATTCATGTTACAGTAATGCAGATGCACCAGTATAAATAAGACAGAGTAATCAAGAATGACCGCATTGTTAAATGTGTGTTTTAGGCTTAAATTAGCTCTGTTTTGTACCAACACAGGTAGATTGTTTATCACAAACGGAGGTGGGAGGGCATGAGGGGGATTTTGCCTTCTTTCTTCCTAAATCTTCAGCACAGAGTTGGGCACACTTGCCCACAAAGTTTTCCTTTTAACAAACAAGTCAATGTTTTCTTTCTCAGTAAGCATTTTAAGAAGAGCAGATAACACAAATAAGTGCTAGTCTGGAGGTGCTGGGGTAGGATCCCACCCCAGTCTGCCAGAGGACCACCTTGTGAGGGTGTCCCTACCTCCTGGCATCCCGGCTCCACTTCGGCACATCCCTGGGGTCTGCGACCTGTCCCCACCGCTGGGGCTCCTCCAGACAGCCTGGGACACACGAAGATGGTGCAAGAAATGGGGGAAGGAGTTTTGTCTTCCCAATTTGTTTTTCCGCTTCACGGAGTGTCACACACAGCACTTCTGCCAGGACAACACTTTTCAAGAAGTACATCTTAAAAGCTCCCATCTTTTAAAAAAAAAGCAGTGTCCACAGAAATGACAAAATACAAATCCCTAGTAATTTTTTTAAACATTTTCTAGTGATTTCTTTAAACATTCTTCCCTTACATAAGACACACAAAACACATCCAGTTCACCATACTTTTATTTTGCTATATTCTGTACAAAGTATCACATTCTGTCCAGAGTTCTGGAAAACAACCATTTTGTTTATTCTTTTCTTGGATACATGAGCCTTTGTGTGGATGTATTTATTTTCTCTTCTTACGCAGCCATTTAACATTGCACTGCTAAGACACGTTTTTTGTTGAAGTTATTTCATCACTACCTGACCTCATTTTATTATAATGGCATATGCAACAGTGTCTGACAGTTTATTTTAACTATTAATTTGTTCCTTGCCCTCAAAAAAAAAAAAAAAAAGAAAAAATTGCTACCATAGCAGTAAGTACTGTAAAGTCAGCCTTAATGTTCTGTGAACATAAAAAAATAAACCAGCCAAATTATTCATAGATGCCTACCAAATTCCATTGAGGCAAGTACTTCATGAAATGGATGTGGAGTGCTTAGCCATCAGAAAAGACGTATTTTTCATGTTTATTTTTACTGGGTCACTGCTGTCGCTGAGTATTTCATTACAGATTCCAGAAAGCATTCAGGTATGAAGTATAATGTCACCCTGAATTGTTACTATAGCAGCAACAACTGTGATCAAGAATAAGCAAACGTTAAGTGCTGCTACAATTACACTGAAGAGTGACTAGCTAAACCTTACCTTCTTCCAAAACTGTTTTGTTTTCCTATCACATCCCTGGGAAAAAAAAACATAAAATAGTGTTTTTATGTGAACTTCTTCTGCAAGCCTCAGTTGCATCTCCTCTGTTGGTTCCCGTTCTCCACTTGTTGACACACATCAAAACTTTTACCTGCAGAATCTAACTGCACAATGAGATCTGTTCAAGCAGTTTTCATCCTACACTAGACAAATCACACCACCACTTTTCAGAGAACTGCTCTCCTCACAGGTTTGGTCAGACAGGTTTGGGTTTTGTTTGTTTTTTTTTAAATTTCCAGCAGTGACCAGAGACCAGATTCATCTTCCCTTGCACACAGGCTCATTAGTAGCCTATGTATATTATGAAATCTTCCAACAAGTGATAAGTACCAGATCCAACTAGAAGGCAGATCTTGAAAAGATGTAGAGTCAATCATGTATAAAAAGGGAATGCTGACATAATAAGTACTTGAATAAACTGCAACTAAGTTCAGACCAATACTGTTTAGCCAGTATACATTCTATAAGGTACATGAATATGAATTCATTGTGGATTTAAAATCCTTCTTGATGGAAAGTGGGCTCCAGCACATTTCACATTTCACTACACCACATTCTATAGCTCTTGCTTTAGTCTGTCCTTAGAAATGGAAGTTCCTGTGGAGTTCTAATGCTTAGTACTCATCATTTTTGCAACCAGCTACATACTCCATACATGCCATTAGTATTTCTGTGCTACCTTTCCTATCTATACTTAAGTGCTACAGAGTTATAATGTAAAAATCTAGATTTGTGGTTTTGGCTTGTTATATAAAATGCTTTTTCCTCTCTAACACAAAGTGGTAATTGTTCGGGCATCTTGGCTTTCTGTAGATTATATAAGGCAGTATTCTAACACTTGAAATGCAGCAGAATATTACAAATGCAGAATGTTTTCATATCCCCAGTCATATGAAGTCCAGGTTGTTCCCGTTCACGTACTTTGACTAAGCCACTTGTCAATTGCATTCTCGTATTTTTTCGGTTCCTTTAACCAGTCCTGATGCCACCTAAGGTTGGCAATAACATTTGAGTAATTCTGCCCCAAACTTTGTTTCCAACTCATAAACTGTCTTTTGTTATACTCCTGAACAGAAGAAGAGACCTTTGGGTAATTTACGATCGAGCGGAGCATTTTGTCCAGGGAACGCACAATTACTGGGAATTTCATGGCAACGTTTGTTAGCTCATCTGGATCTTCAGAAAGGTCTGTAACAAACAAACAAACAAAAAAAACAACCAGTCAGGAGCCAATCTGTATTTAAGTAAATTATCCAGTCGGTTAGGAGTTGTACCATACCAAAGAGCTGTGGAAGGACTGAACGGCCGTCCGAGTAGGCGATGTATTTCCATTTGCCGGTTCGCAGCATGTAGGTGGAAGCATTCACGTTGCACCCGTGGAACTCGCTCAGCACCCACGAGGGACGAGACCCCCCGGGTGAGGCTTTGCCTTCAGCCTTCCCCCGCAGCAGCGGCACCAGAGAATACCCACTGAGGTTCCGCGGGGCAGGAATCCTCGCTATATCTGAGCGGGGACATACAAAGTCAAAATGCTACTGCAGTTACCGTGATTAAAAAAGACTAACGTAATGGTACAGGTGCCTGAAAAGTAAATTTGGTTACAATAATAAAACATATATTCCTATATATTCTCCTTGTAGAACACAGGAACTTCAAAATACACAAATAAGTAAAAAAAAAAAAACCTTAAGGAATTTTCCAAGTTCAGCAGCCTACGATCTTGATCAAAAGCAGGATCTGCTATGTCTAAGTTAGTCTTTAATAGGCATTTGCTAAAACCAATCGTGCTTTTTATTTTTTTATTTTTTAATCATGTTTTTGTACCCTTCCCTTCTGCTCTGACCACGTCAGGCAGGAGAAAGAGACTGTCATAGGATGAAAGGAGTGTGACAGCTCCATACCCAACACGGCCCTAATCATTCCTGTCTGAGATAGTAATGGTGCTAAGCTCCTCTACCATTCTCCATCAGGGAATTACAAACACTTTATAAAAGCTGGTCATTGCAGTTATCACCTATAACTGGTGGGGAAACTGAGGAACAGACTTCCTCTGGAGATAAAGATGGTATCAGAGGTGGTATCGAGACAGTGCATGTGTGGGAAACACGGTGTGACTCTACTTGATGGCCCCTGGGAGATGCTGTAACTGGAATTACAGAGGAACAGAGGGATCTGGAGAGGCTGGATGGATGGGCTGAGACCAACATGGATGGGCATGAGGTTCAATAAGGCCAAGTGCCGGGTCCTGCCCTTGGGTCACAACAACCCCAGGCAGCGCTACAGGCTGGGGGAAGAATGGCTGGAGAGCTGCCTGGCAGA
>JAOTQQ010000151.1:0-14068 GCA_026546715.1 Gallinago undulata | reverse complement strand
GGTGGTTGAGGCCCCTTCCCTGGAGACATTCAAGGTGAGGCTCGACAAGGCCCTGGGCAACCTGGTCTAGTTGGGGGGTGATCCTGCTGACTGCAGGGGGGTCGGACTAGATGGCCTTTGAAGGTCCCATCAGGCCCAGACGATTCTATGATTCTATGATTTTTAGTACATGTTCACAAGTGGACTATAATAGAATACTACTCTCCATAGTAAAAGAGGTACATACTGATAATACATTGCAATGTGCAGCAGAATATATCAGAATATCCATTCTTTATGGATGGAGATTCAAATGCTTAAAATACTTTCTGTAGGACAAAATCACTGTGTTTCATCCTTTCCTCCTTCCCTTGGAGACAGAGGTCAAGAAAAGTTGCCACAAGCAAGCTGTTTCTTCTCTCTCTTCTGCCCCCCATTTAAGTGTCTTTATTCCCTTCAAAGTCATGCAATTACAGATTAATCCATACAGATTAATTTGTTTTAACAGAACAGGGAGGTTAAGATCTTAGATGAGATTTTTATAAGACAGAAATATGTCAAGAAATGCTGAGCAGCAATTGACAAAGAGTAAAGGGAAAAAAGTGAAAAGATCTAAGTGTCAGAGGGGAACCAAAGGCTGAGGAGGGAATTGCAGTGAGAAGGATAATTGTGATTCTTTTTCCCAGCAAAGATTACAGAAATCTGGTTGAGCATGGGAGACTAAGATAAATGGACGTAATGAGGTGCTGTAGAAGTTTGTATCTATGAGAGAAAGGAAGAGGAAAGAAATGAGGTAGAGGGAACATGGTTCAGCTCTGGCCATGGTGATTGAGCTGCTAACAAGAAAACTGCTCTTTCTGTCACCAAGCTTTGGAGCAAAACAATGGGGGAAAACACTGGTGGGAGTGTGGGGGTGTGGGGTTGAGAACAGCTAAATACTGGAGCTTTTGCTGTGGATTGAAGATGGGCAGACGTATAAAGGTAGAAAGAAATGGCTTAAGAAATGTCCTGAGTAACATGCTCTCGCTCTAGGCAAACCTGCTTCAGCAGAGTAGTTGGACTAGATGATCTCTATGGCCCCTTCCAACTCTAAAAAAAAAATCAGTCAAAAATTCAGTGAAATTCAATGAAATGGCTCCTCGGTTAGCTGTGAGAGGAAAAGTGTTGGTCTAAAAGACCATTCCTTCTAAATAGAGAAGTGTCCTGGTTTGAGGTAAAACTGAACTAATTTTCTGTTCAGTAATTTTACTTTTTTAGCTGGGCCTCTTCTAACTAACTAAACTCTGAAATTAACAGCATATTGCTCAGAAACTGCTCACTCTCACAGTGATAAGACCTGATTATACCAAGGAATGGTGAGCAGAGAGGCCCTTGATTACACTTATCACTATAACAACCAAGGTCAGGCAAATTTTTTACTTGCCCCATCGTAGGGTTGGAAGCAGAAAAACGTAGAGGGGCCCCACCTGCAGGGAGGAGTGGACAGGACAGGTGACCCAAAATTGACCAACAGGGTATTCCATCCCATCTGCATCATGCTCACTATAAAAGCTGAGGGATCAAAGGGCCAACTCTCTTTCTTCAATGGCCGACGTCCGAGGAGGACGCTGTCTGTTCGTCTGCTTTTGATCCCAATCCGAGCGTTCCTGACTCCAGATCTGGAATCCAGCTCCTGTCCATCACCGAGTCCAGCCTGGGACTTTCCCCTGTGCCTGCTGGTGACGTGATGAGAGCTTGATATGGTTTTGTATATACTGTATACATTTTTCTTTTTTTTTTTTTCTTTCATTAAAGTAGTTCAGTTTTTTTTTCTAAACTCCGAAGATTTCTTTTCCCTTTCCCTTTTCACAGAATCACAGAATCACCTAGGTTGGAAGGGACCTTTTGAGATCATCTAGTCCAACCAATAAAAAAACAAAACCAAAAACCCTCAAAAAACCCAACAAAAACAAACAAACAAACAAAAACCCCCAAAAAACCAAAATACCACCCACACCACACAAAACACCACCCAACACTAATGCATATCCCCAAGCACCATGTCAACTCGTCTCTTGAATACCTCTGGGGATGGTGTCTCAACCACTTCCCTGGGCAGCCCATTCCAATGTCTGATAACCTTTCAGCTAAGAAATATTTCCTAATATTTAACCTGAACCTCCCCTGGTGCAACTTGAAGCCATTGCCCCTTGTCCTATCATCTGTAACTTGGGAGAAGAGACCGATCCCTGCCTCTCTACTGCCTCCTTTCAGGTAGTTGTAGAGAGCGATGAGGTCTCCTCTCAGTCTCCTATTCCCCAGACTGAACAACCCCAGCTCCCTCAGCCTCTCCTCATAAGACTTGTGCTCCAGACCCAGTAGGGGGCACAAAACTGGACACAGTACTGGAGGTGGGGTGTCACCAGTGCCAAGTACAGGGGGATGATCACCTCCCAGGTCCTACTCACCACGCTGTTCTTGATACAGGCCAGGATGCTCTTGGATGCCCTAGTTGGCTCACTCACCAGCTGTGTCAGGAAGTTATCCCCGACACACTCCAGAAACCTCCTTGACTGTTCCCTCTCAGCTGTATGGTGTTCCCAGCTGATATCAGGTAGGTTGGAGTCACCCACCAGGAGAAGTGCAAGCAATCTCCTCTCTTAGGGGAGAGAAGGGAGGGAGAGGCCATCTGTCGTTCTGGTTGGTCAATTCGGTCAAAACCACGACAAGAAGCTTCAATAGCTAAGATGGTTGAGGTGTGCAGATAACAAAAAACAAAATTGCTTCTGTAAAAAAAAAGGTGGGTGTCTATTGCTCCGTATCCCCGACAAAAGACTAAAAAGGAGGAAGCTGAAAAACGATATGCAGGAGCTACAGCATCTGAATGCTAGTCTTCCACTCTTAGAATATGGGGGAGAGAAAAAAGGATTTTTGCTGTTCTGTGGTTTGAAATGCTGTAAAATAAGCAGTCCTTGATAAAAGAAACTTGGCATTTCAGTACATGTTGATGGCTTTTAATACCTTCCATTCATGTGCTTGCTATAGACCTGTTTAAATTTCAACAACGGATCTGACACCTCATGTCTTATTGAGGTATCAGAGCTATGGTGTTATGAAGTGTTTAAACTTAATCAAGCTTAAGACTTGCAGAAACCCATGTCATAAACTGGGAGGTGGCAGGTGCCGCTAACTGCACTGAGGCAGCAGTAAGCAGTTGAAAGAAAAGTGGCTGGGAAAGTGTTCTTTTATTGCCATGGCTGAAATGAAGCTGAAAAGAAAAGATGAAGAAAGAACAGTGAGATTGTCTGTAGGATTTCTTTCCTGAATGGGGTGGGTAAAGGGGAGAGTGCCCACAACTTTTTCAAGGCCAGAAAAGTGAAGGAGCCAGCAGCAGCGGCTGATTGCTCTGGCAGGACAAAGGAGGAAATATGGCCATAAAGCACGAGTCATCTTCGATTCAGCTTTACAATTAATGCTGACTTCCTCCTGAGGCACAGAAATACCTCAAAAATTGCAGGCAGGAGAGGACTGTGTCTTCACAGCTTGGTTACATACATGTAGAAAACCTGAAATTCTACAAAATGTGTATGGGGTGCCTAGGAAAGAGGTAAATTCAATGTTTTGTCAGCTATTCCTAAAGGTTGGAAAAGAACAGGTGGCATGGCCCAGCCCAATGAGTCTCTTTAATTATATGGTTTTAAATTTATAGAATAATCAACCAATAATTGATTCCAGGATCAGATAGATATTTCCTGGCAAATAAAAATCTGTGTAGGGGCTGTTGGTTTGAGAATTCTTTACCCAACAGGTCATAAAGTGCCAGGAAATGACTAATCTGGAGTTCACCATAAGCTATTATATACCAGGAGAGTGTAAAGATATAATGAAAAACTGAAGTAATTACCTATTTTTCTAGAAGAAAATGAAAACCAGAAATGTTGGTAGCTACCCAATCAGTTAACTGTCCTGTACAAGCCTTCTGGCTCTGGGAAAACTTTTAGAAGCAGGACTTTGAGCTGCTTCAAAAGATATTTTTCTGGGAATATTTTAATTTTTCTGTTTCATGAGAAAAGTTTAAACCTGAACAAATAAGATTTAGGATTTACAAAAAACCAAACTTGGCTACTAATGGAATTTGGGGAACATGGGAGAATAATGAAGGTATTGAACTTAACCATCCTGGCAATTGTCTTACAAGTGATTTTGCTGACATTTTTGTCGAGCAATTTCAACAGCTGTCTATCTCTGCAGATAAAAAAGAATAAGCATGGAGACATCCTTTCCTTTTGTAACTTCAGGATCTAATATGTCTATTTTTCTTTAAAACAGGGTTTCTGCTCTTAAAATTGTGCAAATATACTCTGTTTTCTTAAACAAAGCTTATTTATTTCAATGCTGAAATGTTTCATCAACCTATTTCCCAGGTAGCTACAAAATTGTTTCAAAAATTGTCAAATATTTTTACATTTTATTTCATAGTTACATAAACACATAAAGCTATTGTTAGAAACAGAACATGAGAAACACTTATTGACATTTGTTCTTGTGCTTTAAACATTCAAGAAAAGCTTCAACAATATGCAGAGGATTGCTGATCCCAGTGTTATTCCAGCAGTATGTCCATGATATTACCCACTTAGAAAGCAAGCTGTGAGCATTTAACATCTTTCCCCTTCCAACTCCCAGCAGGCTGTTGATAGCTGTTCATAGTGTATTGGGAACAGAAAGGATATGTGCAGACTTAACATAGATGCTTGGAATAATATTATAGGGCTGTGCAGGGCTTTTTCCCTCACTCTTTATGTTTCAATGTTTTTGGTTTTGTGAGGTCAGTTCAATAGAACTACTTCTATTGAACAGAAGAGCAGGCCCTTCCATATTATTTCAGTCTTGCAGAACTGTTAGAAATTAACCAATGTATTGCAATACAAAATATGTTTGTTTAGGGCCAGGGTGGGGTAAACTGCTAAGGAGAAGTGACCCAGCAGTTTTTTCCTACCTCGCCAGAATCCTGTGAGCACATATTCTTAAGCCAGTAAGAATCTTTGACCCTTTCTGAACCTCAGGCAATAGTGTATGTTTAAAGAAGAAATCCCATCCAGTGGCAGTACAAAGGAAAACACATCTTTGGTGGAGGGTCAGTTTTCTATTTCCTTTGCAGAGCTGGTTTGCACATGTGGGTACTCATGCATGTACCTTACAGGAAATGTGACCCCAGGCCTTCAGGGGAGAATTATATAGTGCAAAAACCTTCTGCTTCACCTGCTGTACAGCTGACTTTTCCACAGAGCTCCTGAATACACCATTAGGAGCTCCACAGGCTGTAAAAAAACATTTACCTACAGATTATAGTCCAAATCCTTCTTTTCTCATATATCTCATATATGAGGCTGGGGGTGGCTTACACAGTCAGAGCCCCATCTGGGGCTCAGCTAAATTTAGGCTGTGTGTTGGGAGAGGAAATATGGGGAGGAACAACTCTGGAACCAGTTTCTCAGAAGATGTGTTCTAAATGACAGCTGGCAGACCGCTGAGTTGCTGTCTGGATGTGCACTGTGTAGGTGTGAGAGTTTAGTCTCCAACCCAGCCTAGGCAGCTTGGCTGCTGAGTGACCCAGAGGCTGTCAGACATGCAGTTAGGTTCTGAGAGGATACATTTGTATCCCTGGAACAGCTGAAGTAGACAACACTATATGAATGAGTTAAATTTGTGGAGTTTGTACTTAGTTTCCATGGAAATTGTAAATTCACTTTGTCCAGAAGTGTTAAAACATTCCTGTGCTATAGGTTAGTGCTCTGTTACAGAGATCTGCTGCTGTTTTGTACCTGAAAGCATGGCTCATCTTCTTTGCCTGTATCTTTCCATGTAACATTGAAATTCCTCAACTGGGATTAAAAGATAAGTCTATAAAAAATATGGCTTATGCAGCTGGTCTAAAGTGGGATTTGAACGGCAAGAATTAACAGTGACAAGGCATCCTGCTTTCTTGCATCTGCAGTTGAGATGCAGGTAAAGCATACTGGGTAAATGAGAAAAATCTGGAAAAAAAAAATTTCAAAATAAATGTGAAAAAAAAATCAAATTTTCCTCAATGCTAATTGTTGTTAAACTTACTATTACAGGAAAGACTGTTTTGCCTAGCTGTGAATATGAAAACTCAAATGCAGGACTGGTCAAGAACAAATACACAGCAGGTTTGACAGCAAACTTACTTGAAATAGTTTCAATGTTCTTTCTCAGTCACAATATTTAGTTTGGAAGAGAAATCTTCTGGACGTCATCTAGACATCTCCTGTGCTCAAAGCAGGGCTTTTGGCTTTTAATGAAATAGCATTTAAATAGTTTTTAAACTATGGTGGCAAACTGTGGTCTTTCAAGACCACCATTTTAACTCATTCTATAACTGTTCTTGTTTCTCAGAACATTTTTTTTGAAAGATTTGGAGTTCTTTTTGAACAAAGACAACTGGAAGACAAACATTGAAGAAGTCAATATGTTAACCATATCTAGTTACAATATAAATGAGTACAATAACTTTAGGATTATCTCTCTTATACAATGAAGTGAAAGAGGTGAGAAATTGTTCCAGAATTAGGATTAGAGGGAATATCCATTACATTTTGTTATGCTTATGTAGCTTCTTTCTTTTAATAATCATAAAACTTCAGATTTTTATGTATTTTTAATATATACATAAAAATAAGGACATGTCCGTGGCTGTGTGTATATATATATATATATATATTCTTTATAGAGATCTTCTGCTGCATTCAGATTGAAACCTGAGAGGACCCCATTTTCCAGTTAGTTAAGCTACAGTCAAAATCTCAGAAAGCAGATTACTTCTAGCAGAAATGTAGCTCTTCTACCTTGTGATATTCAAATGTATCTTGAATGCACATATAAATCTAAGCTTTAGACTTGATTTGCCTAAGAGTAGAAACAGCAGAAAGATTAAAGAAAAGAAACACAGTGGATAACTTTCTTGCCTTTCTTCAGATTGCAATGGTTTGGCAAAGCTCTTTCCATCTTCTAAAGAAGAGTATTTATTATCTTCCAGCTTTTTAGTTTCTTGGTCTCAGTTAATGCTGCTGAAATGCGCAAAGTGAGCATGACTAAGTAAATTAAAAGACTTGGAAAAGTTCAGTTTCTCCTGCTTTTTCAGAAGTTTCTGGTAGCTTTCACTGGGATGGCATTTGCCTTTAAAATGCCCAAGAGATATGTCATATCTTCTTGCAAAGCTTCTGATTTCAAATCAGCTATCAACCAGAAAAGCCATTTACCTGGAGTGCTTCTCTGTGAAGAAGGGACAAAGCAAGTATGAAAGCATCCTGAAAGCTTATACAGTTAAGCTGTAGATGGCTCCTAATAATTGAGAATTTACAATGGGCAGCTTTAGTGTAACCATATCTGCTGACACTCACACTGTCACAACATTTTCTTTTTAACGTCCATTACTTAATGAAGTATGCTTCAAAAATGGTTATTGCTAGAAAAGTTGCACCGTGATTCTATCCAATTGATTTCAGAAGACATTCTGCTGATCTACTTGTGCCAGTTGCAAACGAGTGAGAGCCAATGTGACAATGACTCACTGGATTTACAACACACAGAAACTATTTGTTCACTGTCTACTGTAAATGTCAGTTGTCCAGGGTATGTTTTACCATTAGTGCAAGGTAGACACCAGCAAGGCAGGCAGCAGTAGTGTCTACCAGCAAGGTAGACATACAGATTTCATGTTATGGGAATTTCAAATCCACTGATTGGATGGTAAGACAGGCAACTTGTACAAGTCTGTTACTTCCTCAGTTCATGGAGTAATTTTCAGTGCTACAGAAAACATACACTACTCCAGAATATTGCAGAGAGAACTGCAACATTGCAGCTGGAATAACAACAGTGTGGAATACAGAGATCACAGGACCAGTAAATTCCACAGTATATTTTATAACCCTGTGCTGAATATGGAATAGTTCAGAGTGTTTAAAACAAATAAACAGAACGATATCCTGACTGAGTTATGTAGATGACGGGAAGACTACCATTATTTGCCCAGAATCACATGGTAGCCTAGGTCATTGTCACTGCATGACTGACTGTCAGCGCAGGCCAAAAATTTGTGGAATTTGAAGAATGGCTACTTTTAAGCGTCTAGGAATGCTTAAATGAGGTGTCATATGACAATAACAAAAATGCAAGTTAAGTATGAGCTCTCTGTACGTCAATGTGAAAGACAGTAAAAGTCTCCATTATGTCACAGGACTGGCTCTTTCTGGTGTGTGCAAGAGGAATGGGGGATGAGATAGTGAGGCTGACACCTGGTAACTGCCATAGTTTACAGTTTGTCTTCTCCACCAAATAAAGGCTTAAAAAAGATCTTTCTGCTAGGTTCGTGTGAAGGTGAGATAGTGAATTATTTGATCTTTCTGCATGCTCATCAAACCTTGAAGGTGAACAAAAATAGGAAAATTGTATCAACTACAGCAGCAGGTGTTAAACCTTGCTCAGAGGGCTATTTTGCATGTACACCACCTAATTACAGCCTCTGATTTATTTATTTATCTTTGGTAGCATGCCAGCAACAGCCAGCTCTCATAAGCAGCTTTGCTCTGTTATGTCCCAGTTTTCAAAGAGCATGAAGCCAGCTTGCATAAAAGTCTGCAATCTAACACAGCCTGTCATTGTTATTTCTTTCATATTAGAATGTCACTGATAAACTTTGGAATGCTTTAATTAAATCAAGGGTAAAAACAGGCAGGGCACAATCTTCTGTTTCTCTGCCTTTTGTGGAAATTAGCAGCAACACTGGAAAACTTCAAATGAAATTTCCCTCTTCAAATGGCACTGAAATTCTCTGGATTTTAGAGTACCTCTCTAAAGGGAATGACAAAGCCTCTGTCTAAAAAACATAAATGTTGAACTCATAAATGCCAAAATTCAAATACCGCTTTCTCCAAGCTCAGGATAGGTGCATCCCTAACACCAAGAAATCAAGCAAGGGAAGCAGGAGACCTGTGTGGATGAGCAGGGAGCTTCTGAAAAAACTCAAGTGGAAGAAGGAAGTTTAGAGGGTGTGGAAGAAGGGACTGACCACTTGGGAAGATTACAAGAATGCCATTAGAGTATGCAGGGAAGAAATGAGGAAAGCCAAGGCCTCCTTGGAATTAAAATTGGCAAGGGATGTCAAGGTGAACATGAAGAGTTTCTTCAAGTATATCAGAGGCAGAAGGAAAACTAGAGAAAATGTGGGCCCACTGTGGAATGAGACGGGTGCCCTGGTGTCAGAGGATGCAGAGAAGTGGAGTTGCTGAATGCCTTCTTTTCTTCCGTTTTTACTGCTCAGGCCAGCCCTCAGGAGTCCCAGACTTTGGAGGAAACAGAGAAAGTCTGGATGAAAGAAGACATCCCCTTGGTGGAGGAAGACCAAGTTAGAGAACAGTTAATTGAACTGGATATCTGCAAGCCCATGGGTCCTAATGGGATGAACCTGCAAGTTCTGAGGGAGCTGGCAGAAGTCATTGCTGGGCCGCTCTCCATCATCTTTGTCCTGGAGAACAGGTGAGGTAACCAAGGACTGGAGGAAAGCCAATGTCACTCCAGTCCTCAAAAAGGGCAAGAACGAGGATCTAGGAAACTACAGGTCAGCCAGCCTCACCTTTATCCCTGGAAAGATGATGGAACAGCTTGTTCTGGGCATCATCTCTAAGCGTGTAGAATAAAAAAAGGTCATCGGGACTGGTCAGCATGGATTCAGCAAGGGGAAATTATGCTTGACCAATATGATAGTCTTCCACAGTAGGATGACTGGCTGAGTGGATAAGGGGAGAGCAGTGGATGTTGTCTACCTTGACTTCAGCAAGGCTTTTGATTCCATCTCCCACAGTATCCTCATAGGTAAGGTTAATAATTGTGGGTTAGATGAATGGACAGTGAGATAGATTGAAAACTGGCTGAAAGACAGAGCTCAGAGGGTTGTGATTAGGGGCATAGAATCTAGTTGGAGTCTGTAACTAGTGGTGTTCCCCAGGGTCAGTGCTGGGATATATTCATCAGTACCCTCAGCAAGTTTGCTGATGACACAAAACTGGGAGGGGTGGCTGACACACCAGAAGGCTGTGCTGCCATTCAGAGAGACCTGGGCAGGCTAGAGAGATGGGTGGTGAGGAACCTAATGAAATTCAACAAGGGCAAGTGTAGGGTGCTGCACCTGGGGAGGAATAATCCCCCACACCGGTACGGGTTGGGAGCTGACCTGCTGGAGAGCAGCTCTGCAGAGTCCTGGTGGATAAGTTGACCATGAATCAGCAATGTTCCCTTGTGACCAAGAAGGCAAATGACATCCTGGGTTGCATCAACAAGAGCATAGCCAGCAGGTCGAGGGAGGTCATTCTCCCCCTCTACTGTGCCCTGGTGAGGCCCCATCTGCAGTATTGTGTCCAGTTCTGGGCCCTGCAGTTTAAGAAAGACAGGGAACTGCAGTGGAGAGCTACAAAGTTGATCAAGGGAATGGAGCACCTCTCTTATGACAAAGGGCTGAGACACCTGGGTTTGTTTAGCCTGGAGAAGACTGAGGGGGGACCTCATCAATGCTTATAAATATCTAAAGGCTGGGAGTCAAGAGGATGGAGTCAGGCTCTTGTCACTGGTGCCTGGTGACAGGACAAGGGGCAATGGGTACAAGATGGAACACAGGAAGTTCTGTCTGAACATGTGGAAAAACTTTTTTACTTTGAGAGTTACAGAGCTCTGGAACAAGATTCCCAGAGAGGCTGTCATGTCTCCTTCTCTGTAGACATTAAAAACCTGCCTGGATGCATTCCTGTCCAGGCTGCTCTAGGTGAACCTGCTTTGGCATGGAGGTTGGACTAGATGATCTCCACAGGTCCCTCCCAACATCTACCATTCTGTGATTCTTTGATTTTCAGTGACAATTCCTTTCATCTAAATTCATTTGGTCAAACGAATCCTTGTCTTTGAAATTGCTGGTCCGCTTTATTCAGATTTTCTTCTCTTCCTGTTCAATACTTCCACCTTCATTCAGATGCTGTTTTGGAGGTTATTTGGATAGCAGTAGTCTTTTTGTATTTATTTATTTGGATTTCAGTATCCTAAGGACCAAGGCCCTTCTGGGAATAAGAGTTAACATTTGTCTGAAGACAAATTTTTCCTCATTCACCTGAAGGTGGTTAACCCTTTACAGTGCAAAGCACTTGGTCCTCTTCAAAATGTTTTGTATTGTGGGCTCGATAAACTTAAAGAAGCAGTCCTGAAGTGTTCACCAGTGCCTGACCAAAGCTTGGTATCCAGATTTTTCCATTCCCCTGCATGAAACAAGAAACTGGCCTGCTTCAACTGTCAGCCACACAGGCTTCCAGAAGAACAAAGCCAATGTTCGTGCTGTGGCCATGTGTAGTTTTCTTTGTTGATACCTTAAGGAGAGGGTAAATATTGAATGGGCTCAGAACTGGCTCATGTGTTTCAGATTTTGAGGCTTACTGGAAGGATATTTAGAACTTGTTTCTTGTTTGGCTATGTGTTTTATAGGAAAGATGAGAGGAAAAATTGCTTCTCTGGATGCAGTATTGGGGGTTGAGAGTTGGGAAACTTTGGTTCTTGAATCTGTCATAGATAGTTGTAGTTGTGTTACACATGGCAGTAGGACCTCAGTGCTTGTGAAGATTCCTTTTCTTCACTTCTTTGACCTCACATTTTTCCAAATGGAGATACATACTTTAGTTTGCTTCAGAGAAACTACTTATATGTTACTGGAAGCCCTGCTACATTAAGGACTAGGATGAATAGTACACATAGTAAGTCCTCTCTGGGCTTTGCAATTGTCCTGGTTCTGGCAGGGACAGGGTTACTTCTCCCCAGGCTCCAGCAGGGACACAGGTATTGCATCCCATGGAAGCCATGCCCAGGGGTACCCGGGAGCTGCCGGGGGAGGCAGAGACAGTCACCACAGGGGAGTGGAGTCTCATCGGCAAGCAGTGGTATCGTCATCGTGATTGTATATTCTTCTCTCAGTGTGAGTAGTGGTGTATTCTTATTCCCTTTGCTGTTCTGTGGAACTCCTTTTGTCTCAACCTACCAGTTTTGCCTTTTTCTTCCCATTCTCCCCTCATGGCTGGGGGGGTGTGTCTGGCCCAAGAGCACGGCTGCAGCTGGTTCTGTGTTGCTGTCTGAGGCCAAAACAGGACAGCAGAGCAGAAACATTTTCTTACAAGGAGATTAGAGGCCTTCGGAGAAAAGTCTCCTACACTTTTTGAGCTGCCTGATATCAGAAAGTGGTATCTGGAAGTACAAGACAGAGGTTTAAGAAATGTCATCTAACATAAGTCTAGCAAATAATAGCATAAATATTGTGGAACGAAGTCAAATAAACCAGGGGCTATGCTGGAATCACCGCCAGGCGCAGTGAGGGGTACCGTGGCACTGCCTGCCTGATGCAATGAGAAGTGCTGCAGGGTTGGGCTGTTTGCAGCAGTTTCTGCTGAACTGCCAGACTGGACATAGTTCAGGGGAGAGGTACATATGCATGTACCCCAGTGGAAGAAAAAAGAAAGGTAGGGGGGGTGTGGGTGGTGTGTGTGTGCTAATCAAAGGTAAATGATTTCAAAGTCAGCATTCTATACTGTGCTAAATCTTTTCTGGGTTCTGCCTAATGAGTTTTAAATCAATAGTTCCAGTGTGCACTTATCTATACACTTTTCAGCAGAGGTACTGCTACAGAAGCCTGTTATAGCAGAAAATTGTTAATGATTCAGAAAACAGAAAACTGTAGCCAGAAAATTCTATATAATTTCTTATGGGAAACCATGAAGGTAGGAGAAGCTTTTCTTTTTCTGTAGATTTCTGTACTGATATTGGGGAATGCTCCATCCAGGTGCAGGACCTTTCACCACCTTCAGGAAAATGGGGAACACAATTCCATGAGAGCTCTTCATGACATTCACATGGGCCCATGCCCGAAGCCTATGAGGGTCCCTCTGGATGACATCCCTCCCCTGAAGTGTATCATCAACTGCACCACAGAGTTGCTGAAGATGCACTCAATCCCACTGTCTGTGTCATTAATGAGTATTTTAAATAGTATTGAGCCCTCTACAAACCTTTGAGGGTCTCCACTCATTACTGGCTTGCACTTGGACATTGACAGAAAGTCTATATGCAGCCATTCAGCTAATTCCCTATACATCTAGCTTTCACACACAAATTCCATATCTCTCCAATGCAAAATTGATTCTTAGGTGTCAGAGGATCTGTGCTAAATCTCAGGGCAGTCCTCTGTAGAATACATAAACATAACACAAAGAATACACCTCTAACCTTCTGTTCCACCTCTCAGTTTTCCTACAGGCCCAGTGACTACAAGTTCTTTCCCCAGCTTTCATGACATTCAAATTCCAAACTCTTCTTTGTTTGTGGGCTTTCAGCTCATGCTCGTTTTCTCACAGGTACAATCTTTTAATGCTTGACTATAAAGCATTGTGAGTTGAGCTTTTCTCAATCACTCTAACCTGAATTCTTTTTGTAGGATTAATTAGTAGGGATCAGGATGCAGATGTCCCTGGTAAAAATCTTGCGTACTGGATTTAAGGAGTTGATGAATGATTAAATATTCTGTACGGTATGGAACGTTCATCAGAGGCCTCCTCAAAGTTTTGAAAGTGATAACAGCAATGTCATTCACTGGGGATTTGGGAATTCTGAATTCAAATCCCACCAGACAGAAAAAGAAATTGAGACATGGGCTGCCAGCTTTCTATATAGATGGGCTGTCTGCTGGGAAATGGACGGCAGCTGCCTTCACTTTTGCTGTCTTCTGTGTGTCCCATACAGTAAGTGTGTTTTAAACTACGTATCAGGTAAGATTTCGCCCCATAGCTAGGAGAAACCTTGGCCTATATATTGTGGTGACATTTAGTCAAGTGGTTGGTCAGTTTAACATAGGTCTTGGCTTAATCAGTTCTACTTTGGCTTGGCAGGAAGTACTGGGAGTGCCTCAGGACTGTCACTGGCACAAACTGTTGTATGGGAGCACTCAGCTGAACCGGTTTCGGAGCACAATAGGTGAGATGCAGGGAGTTGTCATGCGACTCAGCTT
>JAOTQQ010000150.1:0-14351 GCA_026546715.1 Gallinago undulata | reverse complement strand
CCTGTGACTGCAGGGGGGTTGGACTAGATGGCCTTTGGAGGTCCCTTCCGGCCCAGATGATTCTATGATTCTATTCTCGCTGTAAATGAAGATGAAACCTCTTCTGGTGTAACTTGTACCTGTTTTCACTCGTCTTCTTCTTGTCCTTTTTTTTATGCAGGTGTGCAAAAAGATTGGGAATGGATTAGACTTTAGCAGTGAATACCCCTGTATACCAACAAATTTATTCACTTTGTTGCAGCTTAGTGAGAAACCATGGTGTGATCACTATTAAAAGGCAGCTTTTCCATTAATGTCTTGAACTTAGTCCTGTACACCACTCAACCATGTCTAGAACATCACATTATCTTGTGGTTGTTGTAGAAAGCTGTCAGTTACTACCTCTAGAAAGTTTCATCTATACGTCAGAAGTTCCTCACTAAGGACGTGCATAGTCCCAGAGCACACAAACAAGAAGAACAGAGTGTTTACTGTGACCATGATCAAACAAAGTCCCTGGGTGGCCCATGGGCATGGGCACAGTGATAGGCTGAGGACTGGCTGGAACATCAGTGTATGCATGGGGTTCAGGATCAGGCCTGGGGATGACCGCACAGGGCCATAAGGAATGGATATGCTGTGCAGTTCAGGTAAGTCCCATAGGCAAGAGTAAAGCAGAATAGAATTTAAGCCAAGAGTCTTGTCTTTAAAAGATGCTCTCAAATGAATGGGTACAGAAGAGAATCTCCAGCTGTGGCTTCTTCCAGCTTTTTCTTCACAGATGATTGGACCAAAATTACGCATCTGTACTGTATTGGCAAGCTTGCCTTGATTGCAAGCAGCTAAGGGTTTAGGAAGAAGGGGAATGGGCCCAACAACCTAAACACTTCCCTGTCTGTATCACCATCCTAATCAAAACAGTTGGTAGTATTGCTCTAAAATTGTATTTTTGCTATCAGCATTTAGCTTTTCAACCAAAGATTCCATTACTATATATGGAGACCATTTTTTTCTTCCAAATATTAGTGGTGCCACCGACATGTTCTGCTCCATAACCCCAACAAAGCTATCTGCTTGCCAATATTAGCCCACTGATTATTTTTAATCCAGCAGGTTTGGGTCACTTATTGTATAAATGTTGTTGTTTGAAAGAACACTTAAGTGCTGCTTTTGGTTTTCAGCACTGGTGAATAATTTTGGCACTTGCAATATTTAGCCACAAAGCAGGGGAAAGCAAATAGCATTTCAACAATCTAAGATTATTGAATATTGATATATCTCCTGTTTTTTAAGATTAAACTATTTATTTCCCTCCTTGCCAATTCAGAAGTTATTCAACATCTCCCTCTCAAGGGCCAGTTTGGACCAGGTCTTTCTGTTTATCAACTTCAAACACACACTCATACATGCACACATGCACTCACACAGGCAGATATTTGTTTGTTGGGGTTTTTTTTTATTTTCAGAGCCACAAAAAAAATTTTTTTTTAATTTTCATAGCTTGTCTATTTTAAGGTGTAACCATCCTTTCTACACAGCTTCTTATCCTAAGAAGTACCACAGCTGCCAACATGCCTAAAACGTTTTTCTCCAGACCATTGACTCATTTATACATTGAGTCATGAATGGTTGAGATTAGAAGGGGGTTCGGGAGGTCATCTTGTCCAACAACCCGAGCTCAAGCTGGATCAGGAATAAGTACATATGAAGGCAGCAGATCTCCTAACTTAACAGATATTGCAGACGGACTGACAAGACTGGACGCTCTCAAATTTTAGTACATTACCTGTGGATTTCAGTGATTCTAAGTGGAAGGAACTCAGAGAAAGATGAAGCTGTATGCAAACAACCTGCTTTATATCTCTTATTTGTACTGATGGAGATGGAATATGTGGTTAAGTGGATTGTGCTCTAGGGTACTATGACCTTTCTTATATAGTGGGTTGCCTAAAATAAACTTTCATTTTTAAGCAGTTTTTCTCATTTCACTCAATTCCCTGTAAGAAACAGAACTGGCATCCATTGGATTCTCTAGGTGTTGCTGTGGAGATGACACTGAGTATGTATATTTTCAAGAAAATTTGGGAAGGTTGCTGTATTCAGTCTGGCATTGCTTACAGTCTACTGTCTAATCCAATGAAAGCAGAGGGGGATAGGATTTGCCAAGTACCATGTCACTCAACTCCGCCACATAAATGTGTCTTGAACACCATCATAATGAGGGATCTCAGGTAAGCAACTTGCCGTTTCAGGTGTTAGGACCATCTCTGTATTAATCCTGTCATGATTCCTGCAAACTTGAAGCCTTATTGACACACTTGGAGGAGGTAAATCAATGCTCTGTATTTGAGACATAAGCTTCAGTTGAGTGTACAAACTTACTGTGCATGAGTCTTTGAAGGAGGAAAGTATCTTGTATCACTTTCAGGCAAATAATACTGTACATCAAAATTGCAGACAAAGTCAAGGGAAAACTCAATGATGTATCTCCATTGAGTTTAAACCTTGAGAACATCACTTACCCAATCTGTCCAAAATCTATAGGACAGCCATCCTGAAAGAAAAATGGCATAACTCAAAACCCATACAAAACAACATTGACTTGAGTGACAATTTGCAAATGCAAGCTTAGAGTTCTCCTAATGAGGTATTCAGAGTTTAAAACTAGGCAGCAGTTTCATGGAGTACTCATTGTTTCTTTGTTATATGGCTCTTTTCTTGTGCTGCTTTTAAACTGCCTTGTGTTGAAGGCAAGATAACAAATCATACAAGTGTCCCTCATTCATAAAACCAATTTCACTTACATAGAAATGACAAGGTGTCTTTGAAAAATGTGTAAATAACTATACAAAATTTTATTATGAACTGTAAATAGTTGAAATAGTGAAACATTGCAGCCAGTGGATTGTATTAATTACTTTAAACAGTGGTGAATTAACAATACTTAACTAACATGTATCACAGAATGCAAGGATAAAAATAGGGCTAAATGTGCCTATTTGTAAATAAAACATAGTTTTGTTCAATTCAAAATATGTCACGGCCACTTCATTGCTCAGATAATAAGCAATGCTGCATAAAAATCATTCCAATTGCAGCCTAATGAAAAGCACAGAGGAAAAACTGACACAACTTAAAAGTTAGACAACAAATGAAGAAATTATAGTTAAATAATTTACTAGAAAATTATCACAATTCATTGAATATATTATTGTGTGAATATTATTAATCTGGCTTTAGCAGTGAGACTAGTGCATAAGAATATGACACCGAAATGGACTGCTTCAATGAAAGTGTGTCTTTACCAAGTGTTACCTCTGAAGAAGAAGACTGCTTAGCAGGCTGCAAATCAAGATGATTCATGTTAAAAAGAAATTGCTAAAAATACCTTGATGGTAGCAGTCTATCAGAGGTAAACTTTTTAAAAAGAAATGAGAGGTCTGGAAATAGTAGCAATCATCCATTGATTAATATCAGAAACATTCAGTAAACTAACTTACTTAGAACCCAGGAGAAAATATAACCTATTAAGGCTCTGATATTACGCAGTCTTCTGAATGACCCTAGTGAGAAGAGCATGGATGCAGTCTGGATGCACTGTATGTATAACTAATGTAGATGTACTACTGAATTTTTAAATTGTCTACTAAGTAATGGCAGTAAGTGAATTTAAAGAAGACCTATTTTACTTTGAGGTAGAACTAAGACTATGACATGAAATTGCTGTCATGGCATATGCAACTAGTTTAATGCTTTACCATCACAATCTTATGGCATTACATGAACATCATCCTTCTCTGGTGGTTTGTCTCCATAACAAAAAAAAACATCCCTGTTTGATTTTTCTGGTTTTACCAATTCTTTTTCTCTATATCAATAATGACTCAAAAGTGCTACTTCCAAACTGCAGACTAGGTTTTGAAGTCCAACTGCACTTGATGTTGTTGATTACAGGCTTGGTCTCAGAATGAAAAAGGAATTTGAATCTGTTTGTATGCTAAGAATTTTGATTATGCAGAATATAGACTTCTTAAAAGCAGTGTTAGGACCCAAGTTTCTTACAATCCTTGACAAACATAAAAATAGTGCAAAATGGCACCATCTGTGTCAGTGAAAAGATATATCATAGTACTGAGGTGGGACCACTATCATGTGACAGAACATAGGTAGTCTGCCAGGTATTCATAAGTAATACTGGCTTGTGAACAAACGTTCTCTCCTCATCAACACAAAAGATTTGCATGTTCAGTTTTGGAAAATGGATTGCACCTTGGAAAAACGTAACTCTGAAATTCAGTGGGTAGTGTCAATAGACAACAGAATAAACTTAACAAAGTTGGTGGATTTTTTTTGTCCTTTCTCATGATGTCATGATGATGAGGGCATACCAAAGGGAGGGGGACAGACAGTTGTTTCAATCTTTTGTTAATGTCCACAAAGTTTTCAGACAGCTTTAGTTAGTGCCAAAGTAGTCATACTGCATGAGCAGGGTGATCTTCAGAACACAGTTTTCCATGCTACCAAAAGAAATAAGTGGAACCATTTGAAACTCACTTTTTGAATGCCAGAACTTTTATCACACAATAGTGTCATAGACATAGATGTATAAGTATTACTCCACCATGTTGTCCATGCACGTGCTTTTGAAGAAGATATTTAATGTCCTAACATATTAAAATGATATTTCACAGCTAAGATACTATAAATGGATTAGCCAATTAACAATGAAGAAACAAAGTTAGTTTCACAATTAGGGTGGCAACACTGGCTTTAATATAAATGTTCTTCCAGGATGAACACTATTCTGGATAAAACCTGGATTCAAGATCTGTTGCTACTAAAATATCCAGTTTCTGACTCCATGGTTGCTTTCACAGAATTACAGAATGGTTGGAGGGGACCTCTGGAGGTCCAACATCCCTGTCAAGCAGGGCCAACTAGAAGGGGTTGCCCAGCACTACATCCAGATGACTTTTCAGTATCTCCCAAGAAGGGAGACTGCACAACCTTCCACTGCAACCTGTGCCAGTGCTCAGTCACCATCACAGCAGAAAAGTGTTTCCTGATGTTGAAAGGAACCTCTTGTGATTCAATCTGCAGCCATGGCCTCTTCTCATAGTGCTGAAAAGAGCCTGTCTCCATCCTCTTTGCACCCTCTCTTGATGTATTTATATACGTCAATGAGATCGTCCCTGAGCCTTTCCTTCTCCAGGCTGAATGTCCCAGCTCACCCAGGTTTTCCTCTTATGTAAGATTAATGTCCCATAATCATTTCTGGCCCTATGTTGTACTCTCTTCAGTATGTCTATGTGAAGTAGAAGGGAAGGATCAGCTCTCTTGACCTGCTGGCAACTCTCCTACAAATATGGCCCAGGATATCATTAGCCTTCTTTGCCACCAGGGCACAATGTTGCTTCATGTTCAACTTGGTGACCACAATGAACCCCTAAGCTTTTTCTGCAAAGCTGCTTTCCAGATGGTCCAATGTGTACTGGTGCACAGGGCTGTTCTTCCCTAGGTGCATTTCTCCCTGTTGAAAGTCATGACATTCCTGTTCGTCCATTTCTCCAGCTCATCGAGGTCCTTCTGAATGGCAGCATGACCCTCTTGTTTATCAGTTACTGGCCTCCAACTAGACTTTGTGCTGGTGGTCATCACTCTCTGACACTGACTGTTTATCTGTTTTCAATTCAGATCATTGTTTATCTAGCCCATACTTCATCAGCTTCTTTCTGAGCATCTTAAGGGAGACAGCCTTAATTAAGTCTTTACTGAGCTCTGCAAGGTAATATCACCACATATAGAGAAAAAGTGGCTGTGTCTTCATCATGGGTCACAGTTTAAGATTATTCAAGTTCACATCACCACAAGAGAGGAATGTGATAACTGTGACTGTACTGGTGCATAACTATTGCCGAGGGAGTGAAGTTCAGTGATCTTGATTTTATGTCAACTTGAAGGACTTTCTAGAGCTTGATGATACTTCCATTGCTGCAGTAAAGGCAGTGATGTTCAGATAGTTTTGATGCCAATGTCAGCATACTCAGCCAAAGTTATTTCATGTACTTTTGTTATACTGTAAAGTTGATGTCTTTGGCATTGACTTACTACCTTTAAGCATCTATTTATATAGCCTTGTTTAGGGCATTTGGTAATACCCTGGGTAAAGAAGGTAATAAAACCAGCCAGCTGAAGCAGTTTACCTAACACTATCTGACTTCAGATATTAAAAAAGAACCCAAATCAACAAAACAATAAGAGGGGGAAAAAAAAAAAAGAACCAAAAAACCCACACCACCACTAAAAAAAAAACCTGTACAAGAAATGCCAGCACATTAAGAATTTATGGAATTGAGAATGAAGGTAGTAAGAAGAAGTGCGTGAAAAAATGTGTTCATGTTCTTATGTTTTCTGTAAGTATTCTGAAAATCCTGAGCTCTTCTCCACAACATTATACTTTGAATTCTAACCTAATATTATTGCTACCATCTGTATTACAAGCATAATTTAATTGTGTCCATAGCAGAGACCAGGTTGACAAGGTTTGTCCTGATAACTTCTCATGCATTCAGAGAAGCCAACAGATCAAACTTGAGGGATGGAGAATACTTCTGTCATTAAGTCCTGAAATACTTGAAGCACTGAGAAATGTCAGGATCTGATGCAGAATACACAGGTGTTCTACTCTGTTTAATATGATTAATATCTTTTAAGCAATTTTTTTCAGAAGGTGGAATTGGTTAAGTAAAGGAAGCTATATAAATAAATATCTTATCAAGGGTAAAATCTATTTTGACATTCTTAAAACCCAGTTTAAACTGTCTAGTCACAGCTAAAAGTGCAATTTAAAACTCATAAGACATATGCAATTATTTACATTGAATAGTAATTACAGTACACAAATGATCTGGACACCAGCAATGATTTACAGAAGAAATTAGCAGATTAGTTAAAATAATAAAGTTCTTATAATTTAATGAATTAGTTGCTGATAACCAACAAATCATGCAATGTGTCCTGAATAAATTATTTTTGCATTATCATCAGCTTTTATGTTTGGTGTGATGGTTAAATGGAATGTCTGTATTTACAAAATAGTTTTTCCCTACAAATGGCATAGAAATTGGAAAAGTGACCAAAAGTCATCAAATATTTGAATATTTTGATGATGATATAAATAGAAGTTCTGAAGAAATTGCTAGATTCACTCACTGTGATATTTTTGTTGCAGGCTCAATCTTTTTTTTTTTTTTTCATTTCAGATTGAATCTGGTGATGTTTTCCAACAACCAAGTGTTTGACAACTTATGATTTCAAATAATGAGATAAAATGTTAATGTGAAAATCCTTCTTAATCATGTTGAAATCTTTTGTATCACGTTTTTGAACATGATTTCCCACTCCTGTTACCTATCCAACAAGATTATTTTACCTATCCAACAAGATTAAACAAATCTTCCTTCCAGATTTACTGCTATTTAACTACAATTGAACTACTATAATGGAACTGCTTGATATGTCAAGCAAGGAGCAAAAGCAACGATCTTGTTTTAAAAGCAGCTTCCGAAGATGATGGAGGGTGCACGGGTGATTTTCCTAGATTTCACACAGTTTTTTTTCACATCAGCTATTTTTCGAGAAGTCTTGCCCTAGATCTCATAGCTGCACCATATCAGAGCTTGAGCACAAACCCTGGTAGACAAGCAGAAGGAGTTGCTGGTATTTGGGTGCACACTGGCAGAAATAATAGAAAATATACCATTTTTTGCATAAAATATGCAAAAAGTCCTAATTTATTACCACAAAGCCTGTAGTAAATGCTCTCCAACAGAAATATTTCATAGGTTTGTGTACAATTCCTTTGGTAAACTAACTGGAGTCTATAATAGACTCCTGACTTTCCTGTGATGACTTTCTGCCTTAATCAACCTGCTTCAGAACAAAACTCCGTATATTTCATTTTCACTTTCACCAAAGCATTTATTAGCTGACTGTTCAGTAGTTTAACACAATTTCTAAAAAATTGATTAAACTGTTGTATCATAAGTGTGTTGTGGGTGGAGTGATTATCTTCACTCGTAAGAGAGAAGTAGTGAAGTATCTATTAAGGTGAAACAGTGACTTTACAAAATTAGTAGTAAATGTGACAGTGTTTCAAAAGATTCAATGACAAGGTACACTTGATTACTTACTGCATAGAGGAAAGGGTCAGACACGCTGTCAGGGAGACCCTCTGGACCTTGTCGAGTCATGAGGTTCAGAAAGGAGCCCATTGCTTTCTAAACTCCTTAGAGAGGAATCTGAGTGTGGCTGGATGCAATCCTAGTCCCATACTTGGTCAATGGTTTATGTCTATATGTTTATATATATGCAATCAATCCTTTATATTTCTTAGCTAAGATTTCCAAGTCTAGCGTACTATTAGTTTAGCATACTACAAGAATCTGTTGTGGCAAGGAATCTCTCAACCTCAAGGAGTAGAACCTTAAGTGAGGGTCCTCAAAAAAGGGGAGATCCTGGCAGGCAGCCCGCTGTCATACAGGGGAACTCAAAGGGCTCTTGGGCTGTCTGCCATTTATAGAGTAAGATAGTCATATTCTCACGGGAACAAAATCTTCTGTTCTTCAGGCTAAACAAACCCACCTCCCTCAGCTGCTTCTTGTACATACCTTATATCACTGGCCCTCCACTGAACATGCTGAGCAGAAGACTGCATCAAATACTCAAGATATGTGCCTGTAAGCAGAGGGGAGTAGCCGCTACTCCTGCCCACTGGCTACAGTCCTGCCAAGGTAACCTAGGATTTGTTAAAATCTAAGTTTATCTAAGTATGTCTGTGCTTGACAGCTAAGAGAAACTACAGCTAGTAATACTGACACAGTTATTTCTATTAATCTTTGGGGTTTTTTCTTTTTTTCTAGAAATGCAAAACATTGAAGTCCTCTGTGTTCCAGCCCTCAAGTTTGGTATATGCCTTACCTAAGGAGGTAGTCACTATGGGAATCAAGGTCAATGACATAGCTGATGCTATAACTATCATGAGATTGTTTATTAAGCAGGCAACACTTTTGTTTCTAACTAGAATTGAAGGCCTCCTTAAAAATTGTGACTCAAGGATTATGTTGTTTCCATTTCCTTTATGTGGAAATAGCAAAGATAGAGAAGGATGGACCAGGTGTATGCAAATGCATAATGAATAACTTGAAGCTATATTTATTACAACAGATGAAGTTGTGACAGTACTATTAGTTAATGCAGTAGTTTTCTACAATATAAAAAGCCAAAGATATTGGTAGAAAAGCTTTTTTTTTTTTTTTTCCTAATATAGAATCACAGAATCATAGAATGGTTTGCGTTGGAAGGATGGCAGGGACCTTACAGATCATTGAGTTCCAAGCCTCCCTGCCATGGGCAGGGACACCTTCCACTTGACCAAGTTGCTCAAACACCCATCCAGCCTGGTCTTGAACATTTCCAGGGAAAGGGCATCTGCAACTTCTCTGGGCAACCTGTTTCAGTGTCTCATCACCTTCAGAGGAAAGAATTTCTTTTTAAGGTCTAAATTTCAGTTTAAACCATTACCCCTCATCCTATCACTACACTCCCTCTTGGAGCACCTCCCTATCTCTCCTATATGCCCCCTTCAGGTACTGGAAAGCTGCTATAATGTCTACCTGGAGCCTTCTTTTCTCCAGGCTGAACGACACCAACTCTCAGCATGTCTTCATAGAAGAGGTGTTCCAAACCTCTGATCATTTTTATGGCCCTTCTCTGGACCCATTTCAACAGATCCATGTCCTTCCTGTGTTGAGGACTCCAAAGTTGAACACAGTACTCCAAGTGGGGTCTCATGAGCACCCTGGAAAGATGATGGAACAACTCATTCTGGGCGTCATGTCAAAGCATATGGAGGAAAAGAAAGCTATAAGAAGTAGTCAACACGGATTCACCGAGGGAAAATCATGTCTGACTAACCCGATAGTCGCCTATGATGGCATGACTGGTTGGATAGATGAAGGGATGGTGGTGGATGTTGTTTACCTTGACTTCAGTAAGGCTTTTGACACAGTCTCCCACAGCATCCTCATAGGTAAACTTGGGAAGTGTGGATTAGAAGAATGGACAGTGGGGTGGATTGAAAACTAGCTGAAAGACAGAGCTCAGAGCTTAGGGTACAGAATCTCATTGGAGATCTGTAACAAGTGGAGTCCCTCACGGGTCACTAGTGGGTCCAGTCCTCTTCAATATATTCATCAATGACCTGGATGAGGGGATGGAGTGTACCCTCAGCAAGTTTGCTGACGATACAAAACTGGAGGGCTTGTTGACACGCCAGAGGACTGTGCTGCCATATGGCAAGACCTGGACAGTCTGGAGAGTTGGGCAGAGAGGAACCTGGTTTACTTCAATAAAGGCAAGTATAGGGTGCTGCACCTAGGGAGGAATAACTCCATGCACCAATACAGATTGGGAGCTGACTTGCTGCAGGGCACCTCTGAGGAGAAAGACCTGGGAGTTCTGGTGGACAATAAGATGATCATGAGCCGACAATATGCCTTTATGGCCAAGAAGGCCAATGGCATCCTGGGATACGTCAGGAAGAGTGCAACCAGCAGGTTGAGAGAGGTTAACCTCCCTCTCTACTCTGCCCTGGTGAGGCCCCATCTGGAATATTGTGTCCAGTTCTGGGTCTTCAGTTCAAGAAGAACAGACGACTGCTGGAGATAGTACAGCAGAGGGCTACAAAGTTGATTAGGCAACTGCAGCATCTCCCTTATGAGGAGAGGCTGAGGAACTTGGGTCTTTTTAGCCTGGAGAAGAGACAGCTGAGGAGGGATCTGATCAATGCTTATAAATACTTAAAGGGTGGGTGTCAGGAGGACAGGGCCAGTCATCTTTCAGTGGCGCCCAGGGATAGGACAAGAGGAAATGGGCACAAACTTGAATATAAGATCTTCTACCTAAACATGAGGAGGAACTTCTTTACTTTCAGTATGGCAGAGAACTGGAATAGGCTGCCTAGGGAAGTGATGGAGTCCCCTTATCTGAAGACATTCAAAACCTGCCTGGACAAGTGCCTGTGCAACCTGCTCTAGGTAGACCCGCTCCAGCTGAGGGGTTGAACTAGATGATCTCCAGAGGCCCCTTCCAACCCCATGTGATTCCGTGAGTCTGTGAGTGCATCCATCTAGCCAGTTCCTTATTCACTAAATTGTCCATCCATCAAATCCGTGCCTTTCCAATTTAGAGACCAGGAAGTCATACAGGAAAGAGTCAAACACTTTGCATAAATCCAGGTAGATGACATTTGTTGCTCTCCCCTTCTCTACAAGCACTTTGGCACCGTTGTAGAAAGTGTCCAGATTTGTCAGACCCGACTTGCTCTTAGTGAAACCATGTTGGCTGTCACCACCAATCACCTCTTCTTTTTCTATGTGTTTTAGCAGTGTTTTAGCGGATCTCCTCTGCCAGGATCTTTCCAGACACAGACATGACACTTACCAGCCAATAGTTTCCCAGAGTCTTCCTTTCTTTTCGTTTTGAAAATGGGGGTTAGGTTTCCCTTTTCCTGTCAGTGGAAAGTTCACCAGACTGCCACAATTTTTCAAATACAATGGAAAGTGGTTTAGCAACTTCATCTGCCGTTTTCGTCAGGATCTGGGTATGGATTTCATCAGGTTCCATGGATTATGTATCTTCAGGTACATATACATATTACAAAATATTCATATACAAAATTTTCATACACACTGACAAAATTTCTAAAAAATCCTGCGTTCAGATTTCTTCTGTATGCACAATTCATTGTAGGGTAAAACCTTAAGTAAAATTTAATATGTAATATTTTTTTATATTTAGAATTCTACCATCCATCTGTTTCTTAGAAATTTCTCATAAAATGTTACCAAAAAAAGAAGTTTCCATGTATTTACATTTCTTTCCCAATACTGCTTTCAGTCTGATATTTTTGGTCATTGTTTCTAACTACAAAAGAAACTAGAATTTTTTCTGCATGAGTCACTCTGGACAGAACTATGATGAAAGGGAGCTATGCAACAGATAATTTTCCTACTAGTGACATCCACCTCAAAAGACTTCTTAAGACTAAGAAGGAAATTTCTAGTTGTAGGAAAAAAATGGTTCAGATAATTCCATTGGACCAGCTGTCTGAACTTACACAAACAAACAAAAGCCACTTCTGCTTTGAAGGAGGAGTATCTGAGAAGAAGTATTATCAAAAAAATACCCATTTAATCTTACTTATACTCTGTGTGCATTCTTCATAAAAGTTACTCTTTTCATCTGGATGTGGGATGGATTTATTTAGTTAGTTTTCATTTTTCTTTGTAAACTTATTTCTACATTATAAAGAGCCAAAGCAAGTGAAGAGACTAACAAAAGCAACCAGAGAAGATATGATTGTGACTTGGGACAGAGAATACCATCACAGGAGAACAGAGATAGGAAGCACTAGATAGGAAGGCAAATATGGAACTTCTTAAAGTCTTTTCTTCTGCCCTTGCAGTGAAAGCATAGAAGAAGCCAAGAGAAAGTAAACCACCAGAGAGCGTTAGGATTTTCTTTTGTCAAAATAGTGAACTTTAAAATATCGAACTGATGCAATAGAAGTGACAGAAATCTTGGTCAAGGCCAAATCCTGACACGTTTTAGCAAGTGAGATATTGCAAAGCATCATATTGAATCTGAACTCATATATGACCATATAGGGAACATAGGATGCTGAGAATTGACCAGCCAACCTGCTGGCATTATCAATACTACACTTCTGTAGAGTTAGTAGTTGAAAATTGGTTCACAAAACAGGAAAAATTTTGACTCACTGACATTGTGGACTTGGGCTTTGTATTTTGCTTCCTAGTCACCTTAAGAGAGTAGTTATGTGTCTTCCAGAGCCTGGCACAATGCCTAAAGGAAATCATTCCATTGACTTCAGTGAACCTTTCACTTTAACCTCAATGTTTCTTTCAAGGAAGTCCTATCAATATTTTCCTTCCTATATAATACATTATGGTGCACTTAGAACAAAAATAAAACAGTAAATAAAGTAAGACACTGATCAATAGTATAGAAAATCAGAATATGCAGCACCCCTAACAGAAACAAGTAAGAAGACTAATCATAGCAGTGACCTGGGTAATAGCAAACCCAGGACTGATCTGGCAATTTTAGCAACAAGGATTCTGAGTTCAACAATTTCTGCAGAAGTTGTCTTGCACTGCAGAAAGCAGCTCCTCATTCCTTTGCTAGAAAAAGAAAGCAAGGATGCATGTGGTAATGTGGTCAATTGCTTAGGCCTCTTCAATCTGACAGTGGTGATAGTAGCTTGCAGTCCTTTTTCCAAGGCTTTCTGCAGTAGTAACTCCAGAGCAGTTTGACAAGGAGCAGTTCAGCCCTTACAAGTCTTAGGCACTTCTTGCACACACAAAAAAAACAGTCACATATAAGCCTTGGTAACTTCAGAATTTGGATACAACAAGGTTTGAGAACACTGATTTGAACTCGCGTACATAAATTCTGCTCTAGTTACAGTTTAGGTCCCTTGTCCTTCTCAGTTTTCCTGTCAAATCCAAAGTCAAATCCAGATGGTCCTACCGAGGCTTTGTCAAGTTGAAGGTGTAAAATGGTCATAGCCTATGAGCATATAACAGATTCTCTGCCTGCTTTTGAAATTCTGGATTTCAATAACACACAAGAAGGTATGAATGAGTTAAGAAAGGTATGAAAGGTAAGAATGAGAGCAATTTATTTCAAAATCTTTAATAAATCATTTTTCCATTTCTCTGCTTTGAGCTATAATTAATAAGTATGCAATTTTCAAGGGACACATTCAATCAACCACTTCTGCAGCTGCGTTTTAACAAGAGTAGTTTCTTTCTGACAGGAAAAATGGTCAGTATTTGGTATTTCTCCAAGTCTGGGTTTTCTTATATGGTAGAAATCATAAGAAATTACAGCCTGTCTGCTGGCTTGTTCAGGGTTCCAGAAATGTAAGTAAATTTAGGTTTCAGTAAAGGGAATCTTACAGCTAAGTCTCCTTTTTAATGGGAAATATATTAAAATATAGAAGAAACATTGAATGCTTCTGAATATCTTAAGATGTCTTTTTTGGGTCTTTGGAAATCTCCCAATTCATCCAAGGGACTCGCAAGCAACTTTCTTGTCACCAATAGTCTTTGCTAGAATGCAGTCTGGCTACTTTGTATAGAATCATAGAATCATTTGGGTTGGAAGAGGACCTTAAAGATCATCGAGTTCCAACCCCCCTGCCATGGGCAGGGACATCTCCCACTACAACAGGTTGCTCAAAGCCCCATCCAGCCTGGCCTTGAACACCTCCAGGGATGGGGCAT
>JAOTQQ010000149.1:0-10449 GCA_026546715.1 Gallinago undulata | reverse complement strand
GGTCCCTGGCAACCTGGCTCACAGAGCAATCAAATGCAGGTCGTTGTGCCTGGAAAGCGCTCGTGGAGGCAGGAGGCATCTTCATGGGACCCATCAGCATCCCAGCTCCTGGGGAAATTGGCTCTGGGAACAGCTGGATGAGCACTGCAGCAGGTTCTCAAGCTTGGGGAAGGCTCTGGGTATTGCAGTGATGACAGTGGTGAGGAGGGACATAGGAGCCCCTCCACTTCAGGACAATGTAGGTGCAACAAGAAAAATATGCAGCTAAAACACAGATAATTTTGTCTGCATTGTGTGTATGGTCTACAGAGCTCTCTGTGCTTACTGGATTGGCTGACAGAATAAAAAATGAAATAGATTAATACAATCAAAGTAAAGAGGAAGATTGCTGTCTCTGGGCTAGGACCATGAAAAGGAGTGGGAGGAGAAGAGAGGGATGATGTACGATAGACAGGACCTCCCTTCCTTTCTCTAATGAGCTTTCACAATTTGCTTGAGGTGATTTTGTAAAATTCATGTTGACTGTGCATGTCTCAGTGTCTTCATCCTGCTGTAAGGACATGAGTAAAAGACAGCACTGGAGAGATCTGTATCCGAAGTCAAATGGCCAGTCTGAACTCAGCAGTGATTTGTTTGAGAGACATACAGCAAACAGAAGTAAATAAAGTGTGCAAGGGAAACAAACGCTTCTTCATGCCATGGAAAGAGAGGAGTGCGATAAGTTATTCTGTTCTTTGATAATGGCTTGGCTAAGCTGGCAGTTAGAATCAAGAACATCATTTCTCTAATCCAGATGGCTAATAGATGTGGATTGCTTTTCTAAACCCACTTGACAAAATACAATTACTGCTGGTTGCAGAGCTTCCTATATGAAAAGCCAGTCTGGGTGCAGACTCTGTTCTTGCTGAAAAAGCCACAGGGCTGAGTGGAGCTGCTGTGATTCCTGGGTCCAACCCCAGCGAAGGAACCAAGGGGTTTTCCTACACTAAACTTTTGTCGGGAACTTGAGGAGGTCAGCTCCTGCACAGCTCTCACACCTACATCGTGCCGCTCAGCGTAAGATGCTGTGGCCAATCCAGGTTACTAGTCTCAGCATCCAATGGCCACCACTCCCCAAGCTGGGATATTTTTTTTTTTTCCTGCTGTTCCTTGGCCATGAGAATGGTCAGGAGCCTCCCAGCCCTGCTCAGACCCAGCTGGGAATGGTGGGCGTGCGGGGTGAACTGCAGAGCTAGATCCCACTTTGGGTTTTCATTCTAGCCTTAACACAGTAAAGCGTTGTGAGGTTAAAAACATACTTTTCCTTAGTTGTCCATTTTGGCACATCTGCTACTAACTGAAGCTTTGGTTTTGGCTCTAAAAGTGGTAGTTTTAAAGATATTTAATCAGGTGATCAACGTTTTCTTCTGAAAAAAAAAATAATAGTAAAATAAATTAAACTGTGCGTGAGAGAAATTAAAAAAAGGTGGATAAAAGTGATGGGGTTTCATCACCAGATGAAAGAGTGTTCAGGTGAAGGATGGATGAGCACCCACATTCGAGGCTCTCCCTTTTTCAAGCCAGCTCACCCCCTCCTCAGACTAACCCTGGGACATTTATAGGTGTGATTCTATAGAATCCGATGTCCTCCAACGGGAAATTGTGCCAGATGAATTTTCCTTGACTTACCCTGGTGGAAAATAAAACGGAGCTGAGTCCGTAGTGAGGAGAACTTTCTAATTTGCTCTCAGAGACAAAGTTCTCTATGTTCACACTTTAGGGCCTGAGTTCCACCTCCTGGCTCGGCTCGTGAAGCCTCCGCCAGCCAAAGGAATGCTCTCTGGTAGCTTTCTAGGTCGAACAGTTATTTTGTTAGAGGAAACACTTAAAACTAAAACTTTGCAGAATTTCCCCTGAGGCTATGGTGTTTGTTTAGGCTTCTCCAACCAAAGAATCTCAATCACTGGAAACTGCAAACCTCCCACACACATTCATCCCTCTCACGTTGCAGGCAGAGGCTGTTTTAAGAGTTTATATAGCAAACAACAACACAAGATGAGCTGCTCCTTCCATATATCATAACCTCCAAGGGAAAGCAGAGGAAGATGATGCTGGCCAGCCTGGAGCGCTGGGTCTGGGAGCCGGAGCAGAGGTGAGGAAGAGGAGTAGGGTCTGAACTACCCAGCATGGAGAGCCCCATTGCAGGGAATGGGCAGGGGAGTGGGCAGAGGGGGAGACCTCGAAGCTGCTGCCCAACCCCTTGGCGAGCATCTTGGGAAGGAGGGCGAGCTGCCCAGGAGAAGCATCCGTGGGAGGGGGTTATCAGCAGGTCAGGAGGATTATGAGGGGCAGGGGATGAGTAAGAGTGCAGGAGGGCAGCGTGGGCCATGTCTTCCTCCCGCTGACAAATGCAAAACATTAACTCTGACCTCATACTTCTTCCCGTCTAAAAATAACACATTATCAGTGCAATGATGATTACGGCGAACCACAATTTATCACGCCAAAGGCAAAGTTGAGGATGTGCATTTGAGGGTGACACGGGTCAATTTTGGACCAAGCTCAGTGATGGCCTGTGAGCTATAAAAGAGCTTTCTGGGGACAGAGAGATCTGAGGATGATATTTGGACCTGGATATTGGCCTGGAGAAGGTTGCTTTGGTTTTGAACCCACTTGATTTGTAACTGTTGTGCCAATGCAATTTGACCTTGGTTGCCCTTAATGCCAATCAAACCTTGTTTTTGAGCCAGGTTCTTCACCAGCACCTGCTGGAGGTCTTCCTTCCAAATCAGGAGAAAGCACCAGTTTATACCAGCTGAACAGTGACCTCAAATGTCTCAGCAGGCTTGGCATCTCAGTAAATGTTGGCCTGCTTGAGCTGCTGCCCTTGTTAGGGATGCTCTTGGGTTTCAGGATCATGCTCTTAGAGCAATTATCCTGCTGTTGATCTGCTCGCCTTTGCAGAGCTGTGTCTTTACTGCTGGGATACCAGGGTTCTGGGTAGGAAGGACTGGAGGCAAGTCAGAGCTAGGAAAGCAATCAATTGTTAGTTAATGGAGTTACGGTAAAGATGTTATCCAAAACCACCGTGGCTGCCTAATTATTCATAACATCCCTCTGGAGATTCTCCTTTTGGCAAACTGTGAATCTGCTGCTTTGTTGCCATAATAATAGCAGTTTCAGGGCTTTAAATGAGAGGGTACAAATTACCATGCAGCCACTGACAATATGGCAACTACCGAGCATTGGATTACATGGTAATTTCCATGCAATATCCAGGTTATTACATAGTAAGTGCCATGACATTACAGGCTAAATGAATGATTATCTCCACTGCTTGACAAATTCACCTGACAAATTTTGCCTCCTTTTCGGTCTATGGGATGTCTGCAGGCAGGGTGCTGTTTCCATGACATCGTGGTGGAGATGTGTTTGGGGTGGTCTTTTCTGTCCCTGGATTTACCCCTCCACCAGTTAATTGTGCTGGGTCAGATGGGACATATATATAAGGCTGTGAACCCTGGCTCTGTGTGTACACGTGTGAGTCTATGTGTGTGTTTCAGGCACAAACGGTGGTGGGAGACTTTGCATGCCCATGCCAGTGAAGTCAATTGGAACGTTCCCAAAAAGGGACCTCAAGTACATCTGGAGGAACCATTTAAAACTTTTGAGCTAATACCAGCAGAAAATTATTTACAGTCTTTGCTCAGCTTTATCATTTCTGTCTTGAATATTGCAAAGCAAGTATGCCCCAGTTCTTCTGTACACGCACTGTGAAATAACTAACTGGTGAATGACAGTTCCTTACTTTATATAATCTAAGGCCACTTAAAACTGCCACAGATCTGATCCACAGTTTTCTGACATCTTTAAATTAGCTTGCATTAGGTTTGATGGTGCCTTACGGATTTAAGGAGTGGTTACACACTTGTGAAGAACAAGAATTTGGCCGTTTGGGTAATTCAGGTCCTGTGAAGGCCCTCAATCTTTCTACATAAAGATCTGTAGAAATCTCTATCTAATCTATAGATCTTTCTATAGAATGATCAAGGCCAGACTTATGATGTTTGATGGATATCAGATGCATCCAGCATTAATATCACAGGGAGGGATATTCTGCCGTAGGCAATCAGCATCACTTCCCAAATTCAGAGTTTCACACTGGAGAATAAACAACCAAACAAATGAAAAGCTTCAGGGGAGGGCTATAACACAAGCGAAAAAAGTCTTTCATCCTTTCCCCAATAAAATAATTGAAATGCTTTTAGAAGCAGCCAAAATAGAATCATAGAATCATGGAATTGCCTTGGTTGGAAGGGACCTTTCAGATCATCTAGTCCAATCATCAACCTAACACTGACAAAAGCCATCAAAATAGTGACAATACCAGCCCAGAAGAGAAATGCTGCAGATTGCTGAGGCCGGAGGTTAATCCAGCAGCCCCTGCAGCCCCTCTGCCACCAGCAGACCCCCCCATTGCATCCCCACCACGGCTGGTGCCTCCTTCACATGCTGCCTGACAGCTGCAAGTAGATTTTCAAGCTTAACTTTATAGTAACTCCTAACTAGTTTAACTATTTCTTAATCACCCTCTCTGGCAGCTAAGAACTCGCTGTATTTTTGGACTTTGGACTTTCCTTGGACTCTGCCTTGCCTCATGCTTGCTGTTGGTGCTTTCCCAGAGCACCTACGTTGTTCTCCCAGTGTGCTGACCAGAAATGAGCTCCTACACCATTAGCACCATCCTGTCACAGCCTTTTAAGCCATAACACTCTCCTGGCTTCAGGTGTTGGTTTCAGCTGGACTAGATGTTCATTATAGGTCCCTTCCAAATTATTCTATTCTATTCTATTCTATTCTATTCTATTCTATTCTATTGTCATTAGGAAATTTTCATGTTATAGCCTCCATACTGCTATATCATTTGCATTTTAAATGCAGTGGTGTCCTCGCAGACACTCAAACACCAGATGGGTCTGGAGCTCCAGATCTGCCCCCATGCCTCATGGATGCGTTTCCTTCCTTTGTCCTGCTCATGGTAAGAACTGACCACCTAGATTAAATGGTGGAAATATTTGTCTAATATCTCTTCCCCAGGCAGACCTCAGAGATGAAAAGGGGTCTCTCTTTGATATTTCAAAATATCCCATGTGCATATAGCACTATGTTTCACACATGGATCGCAGGCCTAACAAGTTTCTTAGCAGGACACCTGTATTCCCATTATGTCCACTGTTCAGCCACTTTCATGTAAAATTGCTTTTGTTTTGGTCCTGCAAAACAAAGCTACAGAGGCTTCGGAAACCTCTTTCTGTTCTGCACAACCAGAGATGCTATCTTCGACGCTGTACCGTTATTCCTGGGTAATTAGCTCTGTGTTTTTCCTCTCCACCACTAGTGAGTATGGTATCATGAGATTATCATCAGCCTCTTGACATGATGATAATTACCCTTCTGTAACTTTAAAGATAATCATAATCCGGGAGGACAAGTAATTTTCCGAGTCTTTCGATGGTATTTGCAAAGCTCATAGTTGGCTGGAAGTGGAAAAGGCGGCTGACTCACACGGAGGGACTGGGCACCACGCGCCCAGCCCGATGCCTGGGGGTGATGGACACACCAGGCTGGTGGGGAGAGAGCATGAGCTTTGAGGAGCAGGAGCTGCTGAGCTGGTGAAACGGCACAGGATGGTCGCTGCTCCTCCTTTGTCCCTTTTGTAAAGTAAAAAGTCCCCGGTCCCTCTCCAAAGTAATGAGTAATGCCGGTCCTGAGAGCTTTTCCAATAATTGCCGTGAACAGAATTGCTGCCGGGGGTGGACCATCCGCTCTGGAAGCATCCCAGGGCCAGCTCTGATGCCATCAGCTCCCTCAGCCGCCAGAAGCCACAGGCTCTTTCTCATTTAAAGCCCCGTTCGTGAAGATGCTGCTGCAGCTGCTCAGAGGGAGAATTAAGCTTCATCAGGCGGCGCTGACATTTAGCATCAATTCCCCCCTCCCATTCTTCTGTGTGAATTTCCTTGATCGCCTTTCAAAGCGAGAAATAAATGGTGCATTAGAGAGAAGGAGAGAGAGATGAGCTTTATTAGCTGTTTATGGAAGAAATTAAAATTGTTCATTAGTAACCACGGCACCAACAGTGCCCCTCATCCCGACTCCATCCTCGGGGCCCAGCCAGCATCGCTGGCAGAGCCCTGATGGGTCCCTGGGGACCACTCGCCTTGTATTTATTTGGGCTGGCACCTGCCTGACGCCTCCTTGCCCTTCTGCAGATGGGCACCTGGGGGACTGCGGGGGAAATGTCACTGCTCTGCTCCTACCAGGAAGCATCTTTATTCCTTCCCACAGCCTGAATCACTCAGCTGGCTGGCAGGCAGCTTGGCATTACCGCCAGGAGGTCCGGGGTGGTTTGCTGTGCTGCAGAGCATCACGGGACTGAGATGGATGGGGATGGAGAGGATTTGAGAGCTGAGGGAGCGGGTGTCTGGAGGGAGGTGACCCAGTGGCCATTCACACTAGATGTCCCGTTACGGGGTGCCCCACGCCAGCCAAAACAGTCTTTGGGCTCAGGCGATGTGTCAGCATGTCAGAGGTCTGCCTCTTCTCCTCTGGCTGCTGTCACCTTCTGGGCAGTCAGTTGTTTCCATGCTACAGTTTTTATGCTGAAAATTGTTCTACCAGAAGGGTTTGCTAAGAGATTTTTGGGGCTGCGTGGAGCAGGCTAAGCCAGCTCTGCCCGTGCCATCCTCTACCTCCTCCTGCTCCTCCTCTTCCTCCTCATTCTCCTTCTCCTCCTCTGTGCATCGCTCCATGCCCTTCCCACCAACCCCACCGTTCTCTAACCAGAGCTGTCTCGCTTGTCTGGGACGTGACCCCGCCGTACCGGGGCCAGGGGGAAAAGGGGGAGCCCCACTGCGCCGAGCCGGTGGCACGGGGGGCAGGCGGGAGGAAGCCAGGCCAGGAGGACTTCAAAGGCTCTGTATCTCTTCACGCAGCTGCCATAAAAAACAATCCAGGTTTCCGCTCCCGAGTCCCAAGTTGCCCTCGCAAGGGACATCTCTCAGGGCAAACGGATAAATCTTTCATCTCCTCGGTCTGGGTTTTATTAAATGCCTCGCACTTATATGTAAAATACAGAATGCTGATAAATACCGGCGAGTTATGGGGAGAGGCAGATAGAGCTTAACTCACTGTACAAACTGAAAGTCTATTCTTTCGATTAAGATCGAGGGCTCCGAGATGTGCAGAGATACCAAAAGGCTGGTCCAGATGGCACACCCTGGGAGAGCGCCGAGTCTTGCCTTCAAGGTGGCATTGGGAAAGGCACTGCCTCCCCTCGCGCCCCTGTGGCCTCCAGGATTGGTGCAGCAGAAGCTTTGCAAAGCTCAGGATGGTGAAAAGTCTGTGTAACCTTGCTGCGAGGAGCAAGGGAGTCCTGCTCCAAATGAGACACTTTGGGGCAGCACCCATGGTTTGGGTAAGAGAAGGTGGAAGGGCTCTGCACCACCTGGCCCATGGCATTTGCTTCCCTTCTTCCCAGCCCTGCTTCCCACCACTCCCAGTAAACCTGTACTGATATCACTGGAGGATCCTTGGGAATATAGCAGAGATTTGGGTGAAAATCCTGTCTCCTCTACACAAAAAACGGGCACAGCTATTTTGACTGTCAAACCTATGGGAGGGGGACTGGGCACTACGGGAACATGAGACTTGCTAATCAGAAGGAAAGTGCTTGGTGTTTATTTTTACCTGAGCTGTAGGACTTGCAGTCACTTTCTGCAGAAATTCAAGTCCCACTAAAAAGGCTAAATGAACTCGCTTTTTAATCAACAGCAGCACAGGCTGGGGAGAGCCAGGCTCCACAGAGTCTTCAGATATATAAAACCGGGCAGCAAGGATACAGAAGTAGACCGTTCTCCACGTCTGTGATGGAGGAAACAAGAAGCCATGGGCTGAAGCTGTAGCAAAGGAGATTTGGGTTCACAACGAGCAAGGCTTTCTCCAGACTGGGAAGGTGACTCCGCACCAGAGCGGTGCTGGAGTCTCCATCCTGACAGTCTCCAGGAGCAGTTCGGAACAGACGTCGAGGGCTGGGACAGGGGTAGCCCATCTTGCTGCATGCCCAGGGCCAGACCCAGCAAACTTAGAAAGCAGTTACCTCAAGACCTGAGATAAAATGCAAATAGGAACAAGAAGCCCAAGAACGAACTTAAAATGCCCTTTGGGGTAGCCAAGCGCTCAGAACTTTTCTAATCAGCAACCCATCCATTCCCCTAACCTCTGCAGTTGCAACAAACACTACTAAACAGACAGATTTTTCCATTAAGCCTGGAAGAAATGGCAAGCTGCCTTAATGAATGTCAAAGTTAATACCACGTTTGTTATAGACTGAGACTGCAATGTGATGGTTTTATAAACCCATTCCTTCATTACCGTTATCAATATTATTCTTAGCTGATTCCCGTCTGCAAGCCAGATTCACATCCAGGCAGATAGCCTTTGTCTGTGGCTACTTTACATGGGAGCTGGCTGCCTGAGGATCTGTAAGCCATCCTGTACCAGTGCATTTTAAAAACAGTAAAAAAGGGAATAAAATAAAATAAATAAGGCAGGTTGAGCGCATAAAGCGTATGTCTGAGTGAGTGCTTAGTGCGAAGCATCAATGAAACGGCTGGGACTCTGATTGAAACCAGACTCAGGAAAGAAGGGCTGTAAACGTTTTTTCACTGCCTGTCCTAAGAAATTTATGTCTCACCCACTCCATCATATCCTTCAGGGCTGCCTTTTTCGCAGCTGTCTTCAGAGACCATCCGCTGAGCCCCCTTACGAAGTCCACTCCATGATGTCACCCGGAACAATAACTCACTCACCTCCCAGCATTGTGCTCTGCAGAGAGGTACCCTATAAATAACGGGCCAAGGATGGGGGGATGCCTGCGAGAAGCCCTTCTCAAGGAAAATCTTCCTGACATCGGAAGGGAAGAGAGCGAAAGTGTGCACGTGTGGTGGGCTGAGGTGGGGGGACCCAAAGTGGGCTTTGTTTGTAAATGAACGCAAAACCGCAACAGCACAAAGCAAATGGGGCAGAAAAAAAATATAAAATAATCACTGACATTATTTCTAGCAGAACCTGCTCAGGAGAGTCAGAGTTAAGCCTCAGCTGCCTGGATATCCATTATACCTAGCCGGGCTCACTGCGTCCTCTGAAGAAATCAGAACCGTCTGCAAGAGCGCGCACGGGCTCTGTGCTCCCCCAGCCCAGAAGGTCATTAGCTGCGTGTGATTAAAATGACTCAGCAACTGGGATGAGTTCTTCCTTCAGTAGCACCCAATTGGTCATGACTAAAATTTGCTCTGACTTACGGGGTTTTCTTGGGGCCCACATCCTGGTCAAGTTGCTGCTCACCCATCAAATTTCTAGAGAGCAGGTGTCCACATCAGAGAGCACAAGGCCCCATCGAAGGCTCATATCCCCATAGTTGTGAAGTTGAGCATAATTGTTTCATTCTGTCTGATAACATGTGGTTTTGTGATATTTATAATACAGCGCTATTAAAAGGGGAAAAAAAGAGATCAACTCTAAATCCCTCCACCACAGTTGGCTCTAATTGTCCCTGTCCCACCACTTCCCCCTTTCCCAGTCCTGCTTGTGGGTTGTTTTGGCAACAAAGCAAAAGCCAGAATGAGCTGTTGAGATGAAGTTTAACCTTCAGTGAGATGGCCTCTCCTGGGGAGGACTAAGTGCTCTCGGATTTGCCTGGGAAGCTCGGACTGCTCTTACCCGGGGCTGCATCTACTTAGGAGCAGAGACAGAGGAGTGCCACCTCCCTGGCACACCTTCACTGCTGTCACTGGAGCCACACCAAAGGTAAATAATGACCCTTCTGTTGTGTCCTGCAGGGATGTCATCAATTAATGCCACTAGTAGACTGAAGGCAACTGGGCTCGCTCTGGCATCTGGAAAATGCACAAACTGAGAAGAAAGGGCTGCTCTCACACCCCTTGCATTTCTCCTCTTCCACTCGTGGATTGGCAGGGTTTGGATTCGTGGTCCCAGGACACTTGTTGAACCACAGAAGTCCCCTCCCCACAATGACTGTTGCCAGGAAAGCAAACAAACAAAGAGAAACCAACAGCATCTGTGGGACAGCCACTATTCTGAACCGCACATGGTCAGAATAAAAACAGCTTTGGAGGGCAAGAGCAGATAGTCCGTGCTTTGTGGTGTGGGCCACCAGTCCCAGTGCCTGGAGTGATGCCACACCTAGGGTCTGTCACACTGAAATACCATCAGGGACTAGAAATGCTGGTCGGACACTCCCCAGTGGCTGGGCATCTGGCAGAGTATGGGATTTCAGGGTTTATGTCTGGGGAGTTGGTACTGAGCTGGGATTTATTGCCTCCTCTCCTCTCCTCTCCTCTCCTCTCCTCTCCTCTCCTCTCCTCTCCTCTCCTCTCCTCTCCTCTCCTCTCC
>JAOTQQ010000148.1:0-14434 GCA_026546715.1 Gallinago undulata | reverse complement strand
CCCTGGAGGGGTTCAAGGCCAGGCTGGATGGGGCTTGGAGCAACCTGGTCTGGTGGGAGGTGTCCCTGCCCATGGCAAGGGCTGCGGAACTTGATGATATTTAAGGTGCCTTCCAACCCAAACCACTCTATGATTCTGTGATTTTGTGTGTCTGTGCCTCAGTTTCTTGTCTTAAAAGTGGAGTTAAATATTAAAAAAAAATCTGTAAGCATTAAAATCACTACAAGGTTGCACTTGATGCTGCCGGAGACTGATATTAGGTTAAGATCACTGGTATCAAAGCTAGCCAGTCAGTATGAATAATTCAATTCACAGATTTATTTATTTTTTTCTTGCTTGGAAATTATTTTTTTCAGTGTATGCTAGGCTTTCTCATGCTGCTCAGTGCTTGGATGAAAAGACACCTTCTCTTGGAATTTGTAAAAGACCTCAGATGAAAGTACAAATGCCCTGGTTAGCAGGAAGAGCCCGCTGCAATCTCCTGGTGCAGTTTGTAAACCTAGATTTGTAAAATTTGTAAAATTTCTAATTTGTAAAATTAGAATAGAATCATAGAATTGTTTTGGTTGGAAGAGACCTTTAAGATCATCAAGCCCAACAGCTAACCTTGCACTGCCAAAACTACCACTAAACCATGCCTCTTAGCACCACATCTGGGAGAGATTGCCTAGGAAAGTTTTGGATGCCCCATCCCTGGAGAGGTTCAAGGCCAGGCTGGATGGGGCTTGGAGCAACCTGCTGTAGTCTGAGGTGTCCCTGTCTGTGGAAGGGGGCTAGAACAAGGTGATCTTTAAGGTCCCTTCCAACCCAAAACATTCCATGATTTTATGATCTACACATCTTTTAAATACCTCCAGGGATGGCAACTCCTAATTTTCACTTTCTCCCCCGTGATAGCTGTGTGCCACCAGTAGGCTTAGTCTGCTGTCCCTTGCATGAAGGGAGCTGACACGTGATGGACCTTTGGTATTCCCTGGCGATACAAAAGACACAATTTGCAACATAGGGGGTATGCCCACAGGGCCTTGTGCTGGTGAGATGTGCTAAGTAGATGCAAATACAGAGACACATCTGTCAACCTGGAGAGTGTTTGTTGTAGTCTGCAAATTTTCATGCGGCCATAGCCCAAGTAACCCAACCACTGTTTGAGACAGCTGAGAAGTCCTTTGCTACCAAGCTCCCCAACCTCTCTTTCTTTTTGATGTTAGGCATACAAATTGTTCCAATTTCAAGGCGCTTTGCAATCCCTAGATAAACAAAGGGTGGTAGAGAGCAGGGAACTCATTTAAAATATCTTTCTGCACTTCCACCTTTCCAAAGCCGCTGTAGGGTGTGCTGGCAGATACAGGTGGCTCTGCATCAGATTTATCTGTCTCAGGCACAGGTCAAAGCCAGCTGCAGGATCACCACCTGAGATCCCAAGGGTGGTAACTTATTCCCGCTCTCTCTGCTAACACGCCAGGTCTGACCAGAACAGGAGAAGAAAAATGATGCTCTATGCATTATCCCAGTCAGTTTTGAATGAGTGCTGTGCTTTAAAAAAATTACATCTTATTATTTAAACTATTCTATAAGCAAAGCAAGCAATAGGGCTCGCCTTTCCCTGGTGATGATGCAGGGCACACAGAACAGCTGAATGTGCAATTGCTGTTTAATTCAAGACCCAGACAGTGTCATTAAACTTATTTTGTTGCAGAGCAAAATGACTTCAATAGCAAATTGCATTTGTCTCAATCGTGAAAATGCAACTTAGAATATTATTATGGATGTTGCTGCTTTTTTATTATTAAAAAAATCAGCAGGTTGTAGGTGTTAGTCTAGCTAGATAATTAAAGGTCTGTCAGTATTTTCATTAAAATCTTTTCATTTTTCAAGATGTGTAAGCCAGCCAGCCATCAAGATTAAAGCTTAACGTGTGACTCTCCTCTTCACAAGCCATACAGTGCTGTAACTACATAGCTACCTAAAAATGGAAAAGGAAAGGAAAAAGATGATGTTTCTAGGTTCTCAGAATCATCAGGGTTACATCAATCCATGTACAGGCAGAAGGTGTATAAAGGCCAAAGTATATATTCTCCTGCATATATGAGATTAATGAACATTTTTCCAGATGAGTAACTGCTAAATTGGTAATCTCTGTATTAACATATGAACAGATTGCTGCACATGCAAGCAGTAATTTCAGTAGTTGTACCAGATTGCTGCTACTTAACCAGTCGCTTCAGCTATCTTCCTGTTTACTAGGTAATAATGACTTCAGAGTTTATTAGGGCAAAATCACACGCTTTCTGTAGCCAGCTTTCCTAGGTATATTTTTGCACTAAGGGGTTGGTCTCCGCACAAGGCCTGAAGTTTCAGGCCAGAGCTCAGGCCCCCAACCGCAAACCAGGCCCCGCACCGGCCCGTGCGCCTCGCCAGGGCCCGGCTTTTCGGTCGGGAGGCGAAAGAAGAACCCCGGGTTTCAGTCACCAGCGTTCGGTGACGCCCCGGTGTGTGGGCACCGCCCGGGGTGTTTCAGGGACGGAGAGGCAAGAGGGGAGCCCGCCGGGGGAAGGCGGAGGAGGGCCCGGGCGGGGCCGGCAACGGCGCCTTAAGGCGGGAGGGCGGGATCGTGGCAGCCGGTGTCATGGATCACGTTAACCCTGTGGTGAGGCGCTGGGGATTGCGAGGCCGGGCCGGTCCCGGTCCCGGTCCCAGTCCCGGTCCCGCGGCGAGTAGCCGGGTTTGGGGGCTGCGAACGGCCCAGCGGGGTCTGGCTGTCCCTCAGCGCCGGAGGGAAGGGTGGAGGGGATGAGGCCAGGGAAATCGCCTCCTCCTCAGGCCCTGCGTGAGGTGGCGCTGCCCGCCGGGGTCCCCGGGAGGTTCCGGGGGGACCTGCCGGCCGTTCCCTGGCGCGGGAAGGCCAGGGGTGGCTTTGAAGGCCATTACTTTTGGGGAGGGTTCGTTTGGAGGAAAAAAAAAAAAAAAAAGTTTTGCATGCAAAAGCATGGTGTCAGGGTGTGGTGTGAGACAGTAGCTCATGCCTGCAAGCTGGGGAGTGATGCTGTGCCAGTTTAGGGGAGCTGTGGAGAAAGGTGATGGCTTTTGTTTGCCCGGGGTTTCGTCTGGGACTTCAGAGAGTCCTTCAGATGACGGTAATCCCGGGACAGCCCTGGAGGTTTCACTTTTAAGATGTGCTTTGTTGGAGTGGGGTGTTGATCAGCCCCTCCCTGCCACCCCACCCGTATATGAAGAAAATGGGTGTTTTGTTCCTTGTTCATGCAGCTGGGTGTTTATGGATGGGCTGGTTCTGGCAAAGGAGTAGCCATGTGCCTTGGGGTAAAACTGGTGTACAGCAATGTCTGCCCTCTAATCATTCTTCTCTAATTGGGAAGCATGTAGTGCTTGAATTTTACAGTTGCTACCTACAGTTTTTATATAGTGTAATAAATATTTGTATGTACTATAAAACTCTGCTTAATGCAATGTAGCTTGGCAGTCTTGGGGAAAGGAGTAGGCCTGGTGAGCAATTTCAAGTCAGTTTCTCTTCTGGGTTAACAATGAAGACATAGCATTTGAAGTCTGGGCTACTCAGAATCTTTTAGTGCAATTCCACGCACACACCCTTCTACTCCCCCCCAACCTTTCTAGTATCCTGAAACGAGCTGAGGAAATTCTTGAAAATCTCTAACCTCCCATACAAAATCATATATGAGTATTGCTATTTTAGAGCAGTCTATGTTGCACTGACAGCCTTTTTGCAAAAAGGTTAACTTGTTACTTCTTAATAACTCACTCCTCGGTTGTTTTTCTTTAAAAAAACCCCCAGATTTGTTTATCATCTGCAGTTTAGAACAACTTCAGAGTGGTAAAATACTCATTTGGTGGTGTTAGGAAAATGTAAGTTAATATCCCAGAGTCTTAATTTCTACGATTTCAAAAAAAAAATCTCAGCTTCATCTTTCACCTTGTATAGGCTGTACTGGTGGTAATGATAGTCAGGATTAATAAGCTTTAAATTGCTAAAAGCTTATTATCTTGCATTTGCATCTGAAGTTTATGTGTGTCTGGGCCTGACTGGAGGATTAGGATTTAATCACTGATGTAGGCAGAAGAAGGAATAAGATGTTGTGTTGGAATTCTGTTGTAATGCAAGATGAATTATATGTATTGGTAGCTACAGTATTAAAATTTTCCTAGCTAGACTACTATACAGCATCACACTATTACCACAAAGAGGAAAAAAAAACCTCAGTTCTTTTTTGCAATTTACTTACATTATGTTTCTGATAGAATAGGCATGTCTCGTTTTTAGTAGGTTATATTGTTCCTTGGCCTTTAAGTTAGGGGCAATGACTCTAGAATGATACTAAGCAATAGATGTCAGTTTGAAACAGACATTTTAGACATGCTTGTTTGAAAATACAGCACAGCAATTGTTTTTGTAACATTCCTAGGATTTTCTTAATCACTTCTTTAGACCACAGAAAACAATAATTTGAGGCTCAAATCCAGTATTTTTCCAGGGATGTCTGTTGCCAGGGATGTCAGACTTAAAAGAGTGAGTGGATTTGCAGACCTCTGCACCTGACAGAGTATTCCGTTTAGTACACTAATTTCTTCATGCTGTTCAGTTTGTAACAGTAGTTTGTGCAGTGAGATTAGACTTCATGCTATCATTTCAAATGAGTTAATGTTCCTCTTAACTTGAAAATATTTTACTGTGTGTTTGGTTTTTTTTCTTATATAGCCTAAACTATACAAGTCCATTATTGAAGATGTGATTGAAGGTGTGCGGGAACTCTTTGCAGAAGAGGGTGTAGAGGAACAGGTTCTGAAAGATTTGAAACAGGTTTGTTGGATTCCCTTGCGTTAATAAAAGTTGTGGGGTTTTGTTTTTTTTTTTTTTGAGATGAGGGACCTGGCTGTTTCTTTGCCCTCCAAAACAGGCAAACTTTTGCCCTAACAGAGAGTTTCAAATATCCTGCAAACAACCTATTGGGCTGCTGGAAGTCAAAATTCAGTAGTGAACGTTTACCGTGTTGATTGAATAGAATCAGTCAATTTACTCTTGGAAAAACTACGAATATGTTATTATCATTTTAGATGTGGTCTGCTTTTCAAGCTGATATCTGTTGACCTTAATCTTTCTGCAGCTTTGGGAAACCAAGGTGATGCAATCTAAAGCAACGGAAGGCTTATTCAGACAAAGCCGCCATCCTCCACAGTTTACCCTGCAGTTGCCGCACAGTTTCCACCATGTTCTGCAGACTTCAACAGGTCAGGTGGTGTTGAACACAGCAGGTGCACTTTGAGAATAGCTCAGTGATTCAGGAATCTTTTTGGAAGACTTGAAGGTGCTGCACCAATCTTGGTTTCTGGCGCTTGTGTATATATCTAGCGTGATGGGGAACAGTAATTATTTGAAAGCTGAATTTGACCAATAAAAAATGAATTAAACTTTGATAAACTAATGGAGTTATCTCTACATGCTCTTGGTCTGCTGCTTGTTTCCAGTAGCAAAATGTGAAGAAAACTTTAGCCTGCAGTCCAGTAGTCCAGAATTTGCACTTCAATTGCAAATTTACCATTAGGGTTAAGCTTTCACTTTTTTGATGTGTGGCACGTTTGTGCCATGCATCTCTGCTGTAGTGTTTAGTGTAGAGCTTCATCTGCTTCTGCATTTGTTAAAATGTAATCTCTTGCTCAAACAGAAGAGTGGGAGTTTTGGGGGAGTTTTCTGGTTTGTCTTTCAGTTAGGTTTCCTAGAAGCAGTATTACCATTGCAGAGGAGTACTCAACCCTGACATGAGGACCTATTCTTCTCAATTAACTCCAGCTGACCACTGTGGGAATGTTATGGTAGAGTGTAATGCTCAGCTGAGCCTTTTCCCAGTGTGAGAGGCCATTAGGACCTTTCCCCTTAAAGGACAAAAAACCTATATGAAGTGATTTAATGAAAATATGTGTCATAGTGCACTTCAGAGTTGGGCAGGCACACTTCCTCTGTTTTTGGTTTGGTTTTTTTTTTGCAATCCTCATAGTTGAATGGACTTGGTTTGGGCTTTGGTTTGTTTTATTTATTCCTTGTGGCTAAAGTGAATATACTTTTAGGTTTGTTTGCTGTTGGAGGCTTTGTATTTAATGAACTTTACCTTGTTACTTCTAAGTTTTGGAAGGGCAATATTAAGGCAAAAGGATCTGTTGAAGCCAGTGAAGTGGTTTGGTTTTGTTTGGTAGTGGTTGTTTTTTAAATGGGATTTGAATTGTCCTATTGCTAAAGATTTTCAAATAGTTTTTGAAACTATTTTAGGTTTTTGAATACCTATATTGTTTGCTTCTTGAAGCCTGGGAAAGTTTTCCCTTTTGGCTTATCTTTTCCCTCTGAAGTCAGTATGGAATGCTTTTGAAAATCCCACCCCACTGTTGCTGCTATTGGCACCATTGGATTTGTTCTGGTGCAGAAAAATACTTGCACGTTTTCCTCATGTTGACAAGGCAATACATTTTACATACATGCATTTTGGACATGTTAATATGGTAGCATTGTACATCTGTCCTTCAAGTCAATGTAATAAATAGAAATGGCACACTTGATTTTTACAGTACAACTCAAACAGATCAAATGGTTAAATAGAAATATTTTTAAAACAAAAAAAAACACCAACCAACCAACTACCTCCAAGACCAACTTTTAGCAAAATGTGTGTTTTTATAAATGCAGGGTATAACCTTTCCCTCCTGAATGCAGCATCAAATTGATGGACCATAAAGGGAAGTATGTTCAAGAACCTTATCTACATGTGTGCACTTGTTTATTGATCTAATGAATATGACCTGAAATTAGATTGCTTTAGTTTCAGCAGTGCTTGCTGTAAATTACTGAAAGATCAACTGTTTCTGAGAAATTGATGTCTTTTTGTAAAGTGGCTGTGTTTTTTTTTTCCCGTGTAGCTTCTTTAGTTATCCCAACTGGCAGAGGTTTTCCACCTTTCACAGCAGCAGACCTGGTATGTAGCTGTAGGGACATTTTATTTCAATGTTGATTATTCTGAGTTCTAAATGATTAAGTTTGTCAGTTGTTAACAGGTTTAAGGGGAGGCAAGTATTAAATATTTTCCATGTATAGATGCTAAAGGACAGCATTTAGGGACTGAAAAAGTAGCATTTTCCATGACAGTTTCATCTGTCCAATATAGTAGTTAAGTTATAATATGTCCAATATAGGAGTTAAGAGAGCAGGAGTCCCGCTGAGAGAGAATCAACAGCTGAAGAAACTCACTGTTTTTACTTCTAACCCTGTGGGTTGGGGTTTTTTTTGTTTGTTTGTTTTTGGTTTTGTTTTTTTTTTGTGAAAACTGTACAAAACTGAGTCTGTGGATGGAGAGCTGGAACTCTGCTGCATCTGTTTGAGCAGTGAAAAAGGATAGGGATCTACCAGTTGTTTTTGAAAGCAGTGCTTCCAGAAATGTGTTGAAAGACATGGCTGCATGTATTTAGCCTGTAGGATGGAAGTGTAGTGGAAATGCACATCTACAGATCCTTTTTAAAAAAAATATTTTTATTACTGGGTGTTCAAATAATGCATGATTGGGAAATGTTAGCACTAGTGAAACTGGGAGCAGCATTATCTGTGAGGAATAGAAATAATCCAGAAGAGAATTAGTGTTTTTAGAGTTGACAGGTTATGAACTCGGGGCATGGCAAAATTTGGGGAGTGGCTACTAATTGTCAGAGCTTGATGACTTTGAGTGTCTCTTGGGCCTCAGGCTGACTAGCTTTCCAAGCTGAAATACAATATTGGGAAGATGTTTGTGTAACAGGCAAGTTTCCCAATTGAAAATTTGGATTTCCCAAGAACAGCTAGTTTGAAAGGGACCTGTATGTCCAACTCTCTGCTTTCCAGGAGAAAAGGAGCATGTGAAGTGATGTCATAGGCCTAGGCAAGGAGTCTGCGTTGTGTGGAATAATGCATAAGCTTAGGCAAAAGTGGTTCTGAGTGGGGAAAAATACTTTTCTGGATGGTGTGTACATTGATGGGGAGGCAGGAAAGCGTTCTGTTAACAAAAAGAGAGTGTTATAACTGGAAAATGGGAAACATGGCAAGTCATTGAATACAAAACATTTTATCCGTCTAAATCTCAACAGTCTGAAGCAACTTTTTAGTAAAGATGATCACAAAAATTCACGTTTCATCTGGATGTGTTTGTGTGACCTAGGAGATAAAGTATACACTATTTCTTAATAAAGCTCTTGTGTCTCTAGGGTGCTTCACAAGTGGGTGCAACTCTTGCTCTGCCTTCGGGCATTGCTTACCCTATCCATGTGCCAGCCGGAGTGACGCTACAGACGGCAGCTGGTAAGATTGAAGAGGAGGTGTAAAACATTACACTGCGTTGACTGTAGGTGGATATTGAAAAATGGTCCCAAGCACTATCAATGAAAAGAAAATAATAATGTGAAGTGTAAGTGGGTAGAGCCGGTTATCCTCTTCTTCCTTTGTGTTTGTAATTGCTGCATGGGGGAAGTAATTACATTGATTAGTTAGTGTGTCAGGTGTGTACACTTGCAAGATCAGTTAACATGGGCTGCCAGGTGATGCCATTTTTTTATTTTACAACTGCTCACAAATGTGTTCCTTTGTCAGCCCAGACAAAGGTATCTCCTCCTCCTATATCAGGGGTAATCTTCCATGTTTTAAAAAGGTAAAGATATCCTGGTGCTTCAGAATCAAATTGCTTTCTTATTCAAATAAAATCCACCTGTTCAAATAAAAACCATCTATTAACCTTTTTTTGCTCACGCTCTTTTGCTGATAAAACCGCCTGTACTGCTTGTACAAAAATGTGCTTGTACTGCTTAGTGTGTGATGAGTGGAAGGCTCATTTTATTCATAGATTGACTCTTTCCTCAAACAGCTGTTCTTTGAGAATTAATGTCACCAGATACCTATTTCAGGAATAATTCCCAAGGTTTTGAGACATATAGACTGGTATTAGTCACTCTGTGTGTATAAGCATGTGTGTGGGGAAAGACTAGCTAAATGAAATCGGGAATTTAGCTCTGGCATCTTAATTCTAACGCTAATAGTAATAACTTTAAGGATTCAGTATTTGGAATGTTTTTCATACAATAAGAAGATAGATAAACTAGGAGTCTTTTTTTTTTTTAAAAAAAACTAAACTAGGCAGTTTTTTTTAGAGGGGATACCTAGAGGTCCTTAAAGAACTGAAATATCCTTATAGATATGAAATAGTTTACTTTTTCATCTGGTATGCCTTAGTTTCTGAAATGACACGGAAATAAATTCAAAACAGGATTTTCTTTTTTGTTTTTCCTTTTAAATTTAGTATGTAATTAAATTATTGAACATACTGCCACAGGGTATTGTGGAGGCCCAAACCAAAAAAGAGGCATTAAACATGATAGTAGGGAAGGAAGCTCTGATTGACAAACTCTCTGAATGCAATTTTCAAAGGCTGAAATTGTGCTTGGGGAAAGCACAAAGCTTTGCAAATATCTTGTTTCGCATAGTTTCCCTGAGTGTTTGCTATTGGTTACTGTTGTTAATAGGACAAATGTTTATCTTGTAGTTTAACCTGCTGAAGCAGTTTTTAACTCTTCCCTTCGTAGGGCACCTTTATAAGGTCAATGTGCCTGTTATGGTTACACAGGCAGCAGGAGATGCGAATATTCTAAATCATCCCGTTCAGCAGATACTTCAGCCGCTTGTGCAGCCTTCAGTTCTGCAAGCCAACATTGCACACATGAATGCAACTTCTGCCCAGGCAGCTGCTGAAACATTGCCACTTCAGGAGACTGCCCTCCAGCAGACCATGGTATTTCAACCAACTCTTATGGAAAAAAAACACCTGGAGAACTCTGCCAATACTACCTTGGTCCAGCAGCCTTCTGTGAGTCAGCAGCAACTGGCAACAGTGTTGAATCAGCGTGCAGACTCAACAGGAAAATCCCCGCACGGCAATCTTCACACAGCTGTGTTTACTCCAGAATCCTCTGAAGGGATTTCTCCTGCCGAATCCTTGGCAAACAACTCAAGCAGCGTGCTGCTGGATGTGGAGGGGCAGTTAGACGTTGAGCCTGAAGGGTCGTTGGAACAGCAGGTGTCTGATGATATCATTGACCTGATTATCACAGGCAAACGTTTGGGTGATGACACTGTTCTGAAAGAGCAGGAAAACATTGCTTCCTCTGACAAGGTAAGACCCTTTATTTCTCAGCTGGTGCAAATACATCTGTTGGAGATGGCCAGATGAATTATCATAGGAGATATGATCAAACACATCTGTGAGTGTCAAGTAGCACCTCTAAATTATAATGATAAAAATTATTATAACTTTAAAGTTCATTCTTGAGCTTGTTTTGAGTAGCAGGATCAGACTGCTCAATTTTACATAAAGAATTTGTTACAAATATTGCTAAAATACTGGAATTAAAGAGAATATAAATCTAAAAAATGCTGAAAGTGTAATGGTTAGAGAGTTAGACTAAGAATACATTCAATTTTGGAAAATACTAGGGTTTTTTTTGCGACTGAGCGGACATGATTGACCCTTTGAGAACTTCCATTTAATTTTGTTACTGAATCTGTGTATGGATACTGGTCAGTTGTGGGCAAATAGCTTTTGCTGCATCAGCTGGGATTAGTTTTAACTTGTAACGTGTGAAGAGTGTTGAATTTGCATTGAGAATGCATATTGAGTATGAGAAGTCAGATCTGATAAGTGAAAATCTGCTGGAAGGAAATGTATTTCCTCTGGGAAAATATCCTGAACAGGCAAGAATTCAGCTAGAGCTGTGTGGAGAACTTGAATTATTTTAATTAAGAGGTCGCTTTCCTGATTTGTTCCAGAAATTATTTGCAGATGTTTTAAGTTCAGGTTGGCTTGCTGACTTCGAGTTGTAGTGCTGTATGTGACTGAGGCTGATTTATTAAATGCAAATTTACTGACAGTAATGACAAATGACTGTAAACAGAAAGCATGTTATATTGCTCATCTGAAGTTTGATGGCAGGATGATGAAGACTGACTGTAGTAAGAATGGAAGGTCAAAACAAAGTGTTATATTTTTGAAGTAGAAAGTTTATATGGATGTGAATTAAGTGCTACAATAAAGATTTAATGAGAAACTGAAGATGGTTGAAAGCTTAAAGCCCTTTTATGCTCCTGTGAATGATCTGTTTAGGAATTCTAGTACTTTTACGAACACTAACTTGAAGTACTGAAATATTTGCTGTCTCTCTCTGCTTTTTATTCCTTATTTAAACGCAGCATTTTGAGTTGAGTTGACTTTTATTTAAAAACGTAAAATACTATTTTGGGGGGCAGGGGCATAACTTGTTTCCTTTTTCTTGTTTGTTTTGGTTTTTTTGGGTTTTCTTTGCAATAGAAATTCTAAAGGCCCACTTGATCATCTTTTTCTTGAAGTTGTTTGAGTATAATAGCACTTAAAGAAAATTCTACTAAAATGTCTTTCTATGTTGCTGGGGAATATTTTTCATGGATTCCATTTAAGGCTAGGTGTCAGAACAAGATTTGCAAATGCATTTGGGGTTCACAAGTAGGCCAGGACTTGAAACTCTCATTTTAGTGCCCCAGTCTCGTTGCGTTATTAAACAAAAGTCTCAGACTTTGTACTGAACAGTGGTGCTAATTCACAAGCTGTCTCTGGTCTCTTTTATTCCTGTCAGATGGAACCTACTGAGCAGATGGAATCTAATTTACGATCAGAGAAGGATATCTGCAGTGACATTGAAGGCATAATTCAGCTAGATGGTACTGCTGATGTTTCTCCCAAGGAGGAAATACCACATACAAAAGATAGGGAGGAGAATGAATTCACTGGCTTTGAATCAGAGGATCTAAAAGTTCTGGAGGATGAGGAAGACGATGATGAAGAATGTGACAGTATCTCAATCACGAAGTCTAGCAGCAGTGGTGATGATAATGAAGAGCCCCAAATAGATATAGTTGAGGAGGTAAATTACTTTTAAGCCTGTGAAACACATTACAGTAGTGTATGTATCTTGACTGTTGAATCGGTGCACCCAGAAACAGTTCCTAGTAAGTTGAATGCAGAGAATGCATAGTTAAGTTACGTATCTCTCGAGATAGAAGGTACTGCTGAGAAATTACTGGAGAGCTTGTTATGAGGAGCATGGACAAATGAAAGAGATGTTGAGAAGTAATTTGTTTATTGGATGAATTAAAATACTTAATTGCCAGTTTTATGGTAAAACTGTGCCCTCGGCGAAATGGAATTCTGCTTTTTATTTAAGTAAGATTGGGATGCAAATCTAATTTTGTTTTCCTTCTGAAGGACCACAGGGGTTTAGACAGAGAAAAGAACAATGTGATACAGGTAGGTATGTTTCCTAGGAAAAGGCTTTTCTTAAAGATGTGCAATTTTGTATCCTGGAGATTCACAATAGAATCAACTCATAACATCTGGACTTCAAATAAATACCAGTTGATTAGTATTCCAGTTACTGGAGTCAGCTTTGTCAGTTAGCCGTCTTGCTTTTTGGTCTGGGTTTTTGTTTAGGGTGTTTTTGTTTAAGGTATTTTTGTTTTTGAGAACATAAGTGTGCAAAGATGCTTACAGTTAGCTTTGTGCAACATGGCCTTGATAGCCTCTAGGTCTTGATTTTTGCAATGGTAACCTTTATTGTTTTAAGTGTGTTTAATGTCAAGTATATTCAATGCTATTTTGAAATATATATAGTCTTATAATTTTATATTTTTAATAATTTTAATCTCTAGGACCCCTTAAATTCTGGTGATGATGTCAGTGAACAGGACATTCCAGACTTGTTTGACACTGACAATGTCATAGTTTGTCAGTATGACAAGGTACAGTATATAGTTTTATCTTTGCTCCTTAATCATTCTAAATAGTATCTTCAGCAAATCCATGTCTAGTTTACTGTCAGTACCTTTTTAAAAAATCTAATGCTGTAAAAATTGTTTAAATTACCTGTTTAGGTGACAATAGTCTGAAGACTTACCTGCTGTTTTCTGAATTGAGTAGAATCAACTGGTTCATGGCCTATTAAAGGAAAAGGAAAGGCAGCCACATCTTGCAAAACTAAGATTTGTAAAGCTGCAAAAGCTTATGCATTTATTTAACTTTTATGTCATATCAACAGCTCCGTGGATATATGTATGCATTTTCAGCCATGAATTAAAACTTTTGAAATGAGTAACAGAAAGAGGAGCATGTGCACTTGCTTTAACATTTTTTCTCTTTGAAGTGCTTACTGAGAGATTTTCCTGCTAGAATTCTGTTGGGTCTAAAAATCTAAACAGTTGTTAAGGGCTATTTTATCCTCCTGCATTTTAATGTTTAAAAGTCAACCTTATTTTGAATTCTTGAAAATCAAATTAAGTACTTCTAACTCTGGTGTGGTTTGGATGCTTACATGTGAGTACTTTGAATGCTGACAAAACAAAATGTGTATTTTATTTTGAAACAAATATGGAAAAAAAGGTCTATAGTTTGCTTAAGAATGTGCCTTGGCTTTTATTCTTTGAAAAGTGACTATGGATAATTTTGTGTGTTCAGCTAGGCCTGCCTTAATGGTACCTGTGTTTTAGGAAACAGTGAGCTACTAAGAAAGTTGTCTTTACTAAAGTCTAACAGATTGAGTGTTTCTGAAACTAGTTATTTTGGAAAAAGTAGTTATAGGGGAGTGTGTAGAAAATGCATCTGAAACTGAGCCAGGGTGTCTATATTGTATTGAAAAGGTACACAAAGTTGTGCAGCTTTGTAACTCAGTTTGATGTTACAGATGCTATAGGTGGTAGATATTGTTATCTACAACAAGTTTTGACTGTAATAAGCCGAAAAATTGTTTGAAAACTCAAAAGTTCAGCATCAGACGTCCATAGGAAACTTCAGATGTTACTAGAAATTAACAGTTACAGAAGCTGGGGGAAGATGTTGGTAACTTCCCCTTTCCTATATAGATTTAATAAAACATGTAGGCCTAGTAGAAAGCATATGGAAACATTTATCCACTGAATTACCTTGTTACCTATAACAGAACGCTGTTGGCAAAGTCACTGTCCTGTTTGTTTTGGTTTTCCCCCTTTTTCTTTCTGAAAAGACAAGAAATATTTTCTATTTCTTGAAAATAGACTGGTCCTTAAAATCCAAGGAATTTTCTGGAGATGTTTAAAATTCCTTCTTTTAGTATTAAACAATAACTTTCTGCAGGCCTTTAAAAAGAAACATACTATGCAAATTCTTTTCTATTGTTTTGTATGGCAGTATTTGCTTTTGAGGAAAGTTTTCCTGCTTTTAGCCTTACCTTAATGGCTCTGTGCACACAATATTGCTTTGCAATGTGTACAGGAGGAGGAAACCACTGCATTTCAGTTAAGTCACACTTGTTTGCAAGGTGCAGCATATTTTGAGACTGATACACTAGT
>JAOTQQ010000145.1:0-15111 GCA_026546715.1 Gallinago undulata | reverse complement strand
GCAGCCACAGCTTCTCTGGGCAACCTGGGCCAGGCTCTCACCACCATCACACCAAAGAAGTTCTTCCCCACATCTCATCTCCATCTCCCCTCTTTCAGGGTCAAACCCTTCCCCCTCGTCCTATGGCTCCCCTCCCTCGTCAAGAGTCCCTCCCCAGCTTTCCTGGAGCCCCTTGAGGGACTGGAAGAGGCTCTAAGGTCTCCCCGGAGCTTTCTTCAGGCTGAACCCCTCCAACTCTCTCAGCCTGTCCTCACAGCAGAGGGGCTCCAGCCCTCGGAACATCTTTGTGGCTCCTCTCGATCCGCTCCAACATGTCCGTGTCCTTCTTGTGCTGATGACTCCAAAGGTGAACACAGTATTCCAGGTGGGGTGTCACCAGAAGTGGAGGAGAAGTTGGGTTCCTATCTATCTCTACTTCTTCCAGGCAGCAGGAGAATCAGTATGACCGACTGTAGGTCTTGAGCTTTGCTCTCCTAACATATACAGTAGGACTACAACCACACTCAAGTAGAACACACTGTGCCCCACAGCACACACAAGACTCTGACCTGTAACCCCTTTAAACACAACTATTTCCTAATTCCACTCAACTCCTGTGAACATTAGGAGGACAATGGAAACCTCTTTCTTCATACCATTCCCTGAATCCCACTGAACTCTCTACGGTAGCCAAAGACATCAATAAAATACGACACTGATATAATTACATGCCATCTTTAATCATCAAAGAGGAAGAATTGATTTTAGGGGCTCACACAGCCCTGCACGTGAACAGCTGTGGTGATAATGTAGGAAAAAAAGGAAAACTGGATAGCGTTTCTAGCCCCATAAAGTCATTTGATGTTAAATGTGCATGTCTAATTAGCGAGGTGTACGGCAGCCTCTAGTGGTATCTGCCTGCTTAGAAAAAAGCAAACATTCCAATAGAGGAACTTACAGGAAAAACTTTTGCCTTAAGTAATCGGTCGTTTTCTTGTCACTAATTTTCTTGGGATGACATGGTGATGAGATGGAAGAGCAGAGCTGTTCAGGAGAAGACTCTCCTCCTCACAGAATCACAGGCTGGCAGGACTTGGAAGGGACCTTTGAAGATTGTCCAGTCCAACCCCCCCCCCTGCCAAAGAAGGTCCAACTAGAGCAGGTCCCACAGAAATGTGTCCAAGTGGGGTTGGAATGTCTCCAGAGAAGGAGACTCCACCACCCCTCTGGGCAGCCTCTTCCAGGGCTCTGTCACCCACACAGGAAAGAAGTTCCTCCTCATGTTGAGGTGGAACTTCCCATGTTCAAGTTTGTGCCCGCTACCCCTTGTCCTGTCACCAGGCACCAATGAGAAGAGTCTGACCCCATCCTCTTGCCACCCACCCTTTAGATATTGATCAGGTCCTCTCTCAGTCTTCTCTTCTCCACGCTGAACAGCCCCAGGTCCCTCAGCCTTTCCTCAGCAGAGACATGCTCCAGTCCCTTGATCATCTTTGCAGCCTCTGCTGGACTCTCTCCAGCAGTTCCCTGTCCTTCTGGAACTGGGGAGGCCAGAATTGGACCCACTACTTCATTTCCAAGCATCACACGTGCTAGAGTGGGCTGGCTGGAGAAAAGCTGAATTCTAAAGCTGTTTCTAAGTAGGTTAATGAATTTAACACTGATTTGCATTTTGAAGTGACAAATGGAATACCTGCCCTACTGTGCCATTTTAGTGTAAGGCTTCACTTTTTTTGGCAATTTTACTTCTAGAACATAAACAAAACAAAGGAAAAACCGACCCTCACCACAGGCAACTCTGCTTCATTGAGTTTTGGGGCTTAAAGGCTACACAGCCACCTCTGGCAGTCTCTTGTGACAGTAATGACATCGGCACACATCTTATTTGCATTTTTTTATAGTAACTTAAAAGATACTACAAATGTCTGAAGCGGAACCCCAAAGACACAGAGCAGAGCAGTATCACCTTTGGCACTACGGCTGATAAAAGAGCTGTGTGTAATTAAAAACAAACCAGTGGTAACAGCGGATGGAGAAGGGCAGCCTGCAATAGAGGACATCCAACATCAAGGAAATTCCGCCCTGGATCTCATTATAAAACATCTATTACATCTATTTTTACTTCCAGCAGCTGCTCCTGATAGATTTATACAAATCTGTCAATTTTCATGCTTGCTGGAACACAATACAAATTACCCCACATTACCAAGCTGTATTTTACTGAGCTCTTAAGTAAACGATATTGAATATTCTCAGCTAATTCTTTCATAGAAAATAGTCACCCGAATTTAAAACAATTGGCAGTCTCTGCTCAGAATAGGATTAGGAAAAAGCCTGCATGGAAATGGAATTACTTCTCACCTTAAGGAAGGAATCATTAGTGCATCTGGTGAGGCTTAAATTATGACTGTTGTATTGCTAAGTAGATTTGAAGTGAAGTGTTTCACAGCTACTTAATTTAAAAACCTATACCCTAGAATACTTTACGTAATTTAAAGTACCATCCTCTTTTTAAGCTTTTTCTTCAGAGAAAACGCTTTTTCATTACGGATACTGTGATTTCTTCTATCTGCAGTGCCTGCACTTCGATGGTAGAACTAAAACAGGAATTTAAATATAAATTCTCTGCTTCAGCATCATGGAGCAAAGTGGGTCCATCAGTGCTGGCTAAATTTAATAAACAGCATCTTTACCGACTTCATAAGGTAGGAAAAAGAAGGACAATGTATGCCTCAAAACATCAATTTCTTACCTAATACGTGTATTCCTATTGCTTTTCTTGAGAACTGAAACTTTATGAGAAATCGATGTATTTTGAGAGGAAATCAGGTTAAAATACTTCCTTTCTGGTGCTTAAACCTGACAGGGAACCCAAGGGTATAAAACTACTGAGAAGAAAATGCCACCACGTGAGCAGTGAAGTCTTAGGACTCTTCAGGACATTTTATGACAGGTTTTAATACATTTTTATATTAAAGGTCTTTTGATTTATAAGCAAACACCATCATAGTGACAAATTAAATCCCAGTTTTGGTGGCCATTTTTGCCTGTTGTACAATTTTCTACCCACAGAATAAGATCTTCTTTCCTTGACTCTCCTCTTGTCTTTCTGGTTCTGTTTCAAATTTAAAGCCACCTCCTTTATTAGAATTTCCACGATATAATAATATGGAGTGCCTGGCTACAAATAAGGCAGAAGCTTAGAAATAACAGTGTGGAATATCTTTGGACTATGTAAAAATGTCATATTATATAAAATAAATACATATAATATTCCCTTTTTGTTTTCCTTCCTCAGTTGATGAGTTCATCCATGTTCTGTACCCATCCTTATATTATTTCCAACCATAAAAATACAGCTCCAACCCTTCCAGCACTCGATGGTTGGGATAACCAGCATCCTTCTCAGGATCCTACCACAGTGCAATTGATTGGAAGCTGGTTATTATTCGAAATAAGATTAGATCCCATGTGAAGTTCTATCTGCTAAAAGCCATACAGAAACCAACCAATAGTTGCTACCAAGAGCTTGACGTCTTTGGAAGAATTAAAGAGTTTCGAATATACCAGTGCTATGTGTTTGCTCAAAGGTCTCTCTATTTGGCATGTAAGAAAAGCAGCAGAATTATTTCACAATTAAAATCAAGCTGCACATTAAACTCACATTTTAACTACACCTGTCTAAAGCGATGATGAATAAGGCACCCAAACGACCCAGCAGGTTGATGAATGTTGCCCCCAAGGAGTGTAAGAGTATTTCTGGGCGTTGCACATCCTTTTTCAGGTCTTCACCATCAGGGAGGCATCAATCTGCCTCCATGATGCCATTACAGATGGTGAAAACCTCACGTGAGAAGGCTGGAAGAGGTTGGTGTGGGGAAGAGCATCCCAGCACAAAAGGTTCCTCACCATTTCCGAGTTGAAAGGTTGAGATGAGACATGTGTGCAAAGGTACTGAGGTTGTCACTTCTCCACTAATGGTTGCCGCCTCTTCCGATGAGCCAGCAGACCCCATGTTTAGGCATTTCATAAGCCAATTCAATCAAAATAAACCAGCTGAGCTTACTTTGAACCAAGAGTTTAAATTCTGACCAGCAGATTTCCATAAACTCAGAGCATTTCGTCAAAAGCCAACTCACGGAGCTAGATGACTACAAGATTATTGAGTGCTGGCAACAGCCAACTGTAACAGGACTAACATGACAACCTCTTCCTGGCCCAAATATAACCAGAAGAACCCATCTTCCTTTGGTCTGCAGAAAGAGCAGTAGAATAAAATGGAACAAAATCAGAAACCAGCAACAGAAAAGTCAGCTTCAGGAAAAAGCTCTGAAGTGGAAAACAAAAGTATTGCACTAAAAATGAGGCCAAGTTTTTGAGCATCAAAGTAGAACATCTCGCACCACGCCAGGATCTACGATTTCAAAGGCCAACTTGTGCAAATGCTTGGAAAACTGAGATTCCACCCCTACGGTCTGAGAAAATAAGGGAGCAGGTATTTAAGACAAGGTCTACGATATGGAACAGGAAAAGAGCTCAAATTCTGACCCCTCGTTATCGCTAATAAGGGTACGAAAAGAGGGCGACTTCTCCATACTTTTGCAACCAACCACTTCCAAAAGAGAAGAGAATTAAACCCTAAAAAGAGCAGCGGTTTAACGAACAAGCTGTATCTCTTGTTAACCCACTCCTTTACAAAACGTAGAGGCACACAATTATCATTGAGTTATTTTTTGGCAGGCTGTCCGGACTCGACAAGCGCTAATAACAGTTTATTCCAGATCCCATTAAGAAGGACCTTCCCAGTTTCCCTCGGAGCGTGGAGCGGGGCTGGCTGCCAAGAGGAGAAGGATGCCCGAGGCGTCATTACCTGCCTTTTACAAAGCGGCTGCACCAGATAAAAAAAAATAAATAAATAGGAAGATCCAACTTCAATAACCACTTCTCTAAAGTTGTGGCCCTATTTTAGAATCAGAGCAGATATTAACTATTTATTACTACACGAAATTTATCAGTTGAGAAGCACGGGGGTAGGTTTTATTGCCTATATTTTAAGGCGTAAAATCATGAAACTATCCCTACGTCTGATTTAACAAATAGATCTTTTGCCAATTATGCAGGAAGAAGTAAAAGCAAGTTGAAAATCCAGTCTGCAAAGTACCTGAGAACCACTAGTGAGAACACCCAGTGCCTTTTTATAATAATTTATATAAATATGTATAAACTTGACTAAACCAACCATAATCCACACAAATCCCTGAAAACTTTCTATTTTGAAGCAGCTACTGAACCGTTCTGTTAAGAGAATAAAAAGTCAGAAGCTTCTCAGAGAAACTAGTTTTTTTTGTGCATTCAGAACAATTAAAAGTATAAAGCAAATAAGATTTATTTCAGGATTATTTCATTTTTCCGTTATCATTTCAGCTATTTAGTTCATCATCACCTATTAAGTCACGTTTCTCTAATCCTATGTTTCAGCAAAGATGGGTTTTGAGAGAAATCTTTATATTTACCTGATGATCCTCTGAGCTGCATACTGATGAAGGGAGCGGAACTGCGCTGACATGTTTGCTAAGGCTGCCAGGCAATTGGTATGGAGGTATTTGTCCTGTCAGAAAGGAGAGGAAAGGAAAAAAAAACACAAAAAACAAAACAAACCCACATCAAACTGTCCTTTTGATACAGGCTGACACCTACTGCAGGAATCACTCAAAAGACTGAGTAATGTATGTTCCTTTAAAGGACTTGGTCAAAAGCACATAGTAGAAATGCAAAGCATATGTATTTTGTGATGTTTTAAATGTGTTTTCTTAAAATTTAAGGCTTACAGAAGAGTGTTTCATAGGGATTTCAGTGCATAAGTACACACATATATGTAAATCACAGAATCATTTGGGGTGATGCCTTCATATCTTTAGCAAAGTTGATTTACAACAACATCACAGATATAACAAATACTGAAATTCATTCTTTCTCCCTTCCTCCCTCTCTTTTTGTAGTCTCATCGTAAATTTTTCTGCTTCATAACTCCTTATTAACTCGTTCAAAGTGTTCTATACATTTCTATACATCCCACAACTATAACCATACGATACTTCAGAGTTCTGGACCCCTTGGTAGCAGCCCTAAAAGCATTTAAATGCCCAGATAAACGTTTAAATGCTGGCCCTATCAAAGTTCAAGGGTGTTCACGGAACCAAACTTGTCCAATTATCCAATCCAATTGGGATTTATTTCCCTATTCAAGTCTAAAATATGCATTTAGATAACATAACCAATTCAAAATCATAAAATCATACAATTGTCTAGGTTGGATGGGACCACTTCAGATCATTCAGTCCAACCATCAACCCAACACTGACAAAACCATCACTAAACCATGTCGCTAAGCACTATGTCAACTCAACTTTTAAATACCTCCAGGGATGGTGCCTCAACCGCTTCCCTGGGCAGATAACCCTTTTGGGGTTATCCTATGAATATATTCCAAGAATGGCTTCATTTCTTCCAATTATTTTGATCATAAAAGTGAAATCCTTACGTTTCCCAATTTAAAATATATTTAAGTATTTTGTGTGTGTTTAATGTAAATGTAATGTAAAAAAGTAAAGTATTTATTTTTAACGTAAAAAGGTCGGTGCCTTTAATTGTTGAAAATTTTCAAAAGTTTATCATACCATGGTAACATATTCGAGATAAGGCACAGAATCTTGAAAATTGATATTAGGAAGAACTTCTTTGGTGTGAGGGTGGTGAGAGTCTGGCCCAGGTTGCCCCGAGAAGCTGTGGTTGCTCCATCCCTGGAGGGGTTCAAGGCCAGGTTGGAGGGGTCTTGGAGGAACCTGGTCTGGTGGGAGGTGTCCCTGCCCAGGGCAGGGGGGTTGGAACTGGATGGTCTTTAAGGTCCCTTGCAACCTAAACCATTCTATGATTCTATGAAGTTCAAAACCACTTGACATTGTGCTTTATTAATAGGGCTAATCTTCCCACTTCCTTCCCTCCCATAAATTCAGGTGCCAACTGGTTGCAACAGAATGAAGAACATTCCACACCCTGTTTGAAACCAAGTTCATGCTCTTCGGAGTCAGAAATCCACGCTATGTGTGTAAGTGCTACACATGACTCTTACCCTTGTCCGTGTCATGTTATACTGGATGGTTCTTATCACGACTAGTATCAGGAGACTCCCAAGTGAGATCTCAGTTAGGACACGCTCAGCATACCAAGTGATATTTTTCAATATCTGAAAGATAAAAAAATAAGAGCAGTAAGTTCTTCAGCACCTAGGTCTAAGTAAGAACATAGAAATTTGTCTGGATTCTCAAATTCCTTAAGATAGGTACATTAGCTTCCAGCCTCAAACATGACAAAAGCAATTCGAAAGCAAGAATAATGAAAAAATAAAAAAGGAGAAAAAAAAAGAGACAGGTCTCTGCGAGATTATCACCTCGAAGATGTCGTCAACTTCATTGTCAAGTCACACAGAAACACACCAAGTGTAGAAAGATGATGAAATTTGCCGATTCCCTAATTTCTATGCCTGGTGCCACCACACTCCTATGTTCTTTTTGATCTTACCCTTTACGCTTTCTACTCCAGTTCCACCCTAGATTTCTGAATAATGGTGCCAATTCCTGCCCACTTTCCCTCATTACCAGTTGGGCAAGAGACAGCACGTACGAGCTCTGACTGATGGGCAAGAACGCACACGCTGAAGGATGCCAGGCAGATCAACAGGTTAAATGTTGACTTCACTCTGAAGCCTTTTTCTTGCCAGAGGTGAGGTCTCTTCCCTTAACAGCTTAGAGAAAGCCATCTGCTCAGGGTTAAGTTGATGGTTAGAATAGATGATCCAAAAGGTCCCTTCTAACCTAAGCAATTCTATGATTCTGTATCTACAACTATTCATATTGATAGGACAAGAGGAAATGGCCTCAAGTAGCACCAGGGGAGGTTTAGGATGGGTATTAGGAAAAATTTCTTCACCAAAAGGGTTATCAAGCACTGGAAGAGGCTGCCCAGGGCAGTGGTGAAGTCACCATCCCTGGAGGTATTTAAAAGCTGGGCAGACGTGGTGCTGAGGGACATGGATTAGCAGTGGACTTGGCAGTGTTGGATTAATTGTTGAACTTCATGATTTTAGAGGTCCCTTCCAACCTAGACAACTCTATCTTTCAGCGTTCTCCACTATCGGGGTGGATGAAGTTTACCACAATTTCTCAGTTTATTGCAGAAGGAGAATCAATCCACTCTATCCTCTTAGAACATTCAGCTGACCAAGATGGAGCAATACAGCAGAGAGATTCTCCAGTCCCTTGATCATCTCTGTAGCCTCTGCTGTCCCCTCTCCAGTAGTTTCCTTTTGCTAAAAGGGGACTTCGGTCTTCTGAGTCTGGAGAAGAGAAGACGGAGCGGGGATTTGATCAAGGCCCATAAATACTTATAGGGAGGGTATCAGGAGGATGGGGCCAGTCTTTTTTCAGTGGTACCCAGGGACAGGACAAGAGGAAATGGGCACCAACTGGAACATGGGAAGTTCCACCTCAACATGAGGAAGAACTTCATCACTTTGAGGGTGGCAGAGCCCTGGAACAGACTGCCCAGGGAGGTGGCGGAGTCTCCATCTCTGGAGATATTCAAAACCCGCCTGAACACGTTCCTGTGGGACCTGCTCTGGGTGGCCCTGCTTTGTCAGGGGGTTGGACAAGATGATCTCCAGAGGGCCCTTCCAACCCCATAGCATTCTGTGATTTTGTAATTTCTGTTTATAACAAGGCAGTAATATTATTTTAAGACAAAATGGTGATGGTATAAACGAAGCAAGCCATCAAGAAGCTTCATTAAACAAGGATAACTACTCAGGATGGACAACACAGGCCATTTAACAGGAACAGCCTGAAAGACAAAGAGAAACCTACGTGTATTTCCACAAAACAGGACACTGTGAAGTTAAAAAGCTGCTAATTGTGTAATGAATGGATTACACATGAACTTCACTGCAAGAAGATACTCTGCTAGAGAAGATGATCATCCTGAGGCTGGTAAGCATAAACCTATAATCAGATATAAGTTCATGAATTACTTCACAACTGCAAAATGCTAAAATAAGTGTAGAAAGCGGCTTTGGTTGCAATTAATTGGCTGATTTCTTTAAAACAGCTTACTTATGACTACGTGAAAACATCTGCTTTCAAGAAAAGATCTTATGTAAAGAAAGAAATGAACCATTTTGACAACAAAAAATATCTCAAGCCAAGCATTTGAACCTTCCAGAAGAAAAACCTACTGCTATTTGAAGAACTGTATACTAACATTAAGTAATGGTTACAATCTGTACGATATAAATATAACAGGGATAAGTTGTGGTTGCACATTTCATTTCCTGACGTCTGAATGCTAAGAGTAATGGAAATTAAGCCTACTTTTACAAACAAAACATAACTATGAAAATGGGTAGTATAAAATACTATTTGCTTTGACACGGCGCACAACGGGAATCCAAAGCGATAGTACAGAAAAGGAGACAGTTCCAAATCCTTATTGAAAAGAAAGAATTGTATTCAGTTTGCTCGAAAATGATACCCAAGGGTTGGGTTTTTCCTCCTCTCTGAGATAAAGATCAACTTAATGATTAAATCTCCAATAAGCTCTCTCTTATATTCCCTCATTTACGAGAGAAATAGCAAAACAACCTCCTCCCACAAATAAAACGAGGCCCACATTTCTTCCGGAATGATTTTGTGGGACACATCCCTGTAATTTACCCAAAGTGGAAGTTGTTCCTTCATTCTCACTATGATAGAGCTCAAGATGCTCAGGTTCCATCATGTGCTCTCTCATAAAGGGTATCCCTGTGGGACAAGAGGAATGGGACTGGAATAAGCTAGATAACCTCAAGTAGGACCTGTAATGTCTCCAATCACATCTTCTTCATCCATCTGTGGCTCCCTTTGTTATTCACAAACCTTCAACCTTTCCCTCTGCCCTCCCTGTATGTCATTCCCAGGTCCTTGCCCTCCCAGATCCCATTCCTTCTCAGATTCTTCTCTTCCCTGCTTCCACTTCCCCCACCTTGCCCATTCCAGTCGCTCATGGAAAAGAAGTCTGACTTTCCCTCCTTCAGCATTTTGTCAGATGTGTAGACATGGTGCTGAGGGACATGATTTAGTGGTGGACCTGGCAGTGTTAGTTTTACAGCTGGACTCGATGATCCTAAAGAATTTTTCCAACCTACATGGTTCTATGTGTCTTCAACCATTGACCTGCAGCAACAGAAGCATCACTGGGAGCACAGTCCCATCCTACAGGAGCTGGAAGAATCACTTGGACAAGCTCCAGCTTGTCCTTACGTATCTCAACTGATACATGCTTCCTGGGCAGGGGAGGATGCAAACAGCCCAGCTGGCTCTGGGAGCAGCTCTTCAGAAAGCAACATGGGAGTCCTGGTGGACAACAGGATGCCCATGAGCCAAAAATGTGCCCTTGTTGCCAAGAAGGCCAATGGCATCCTGGGGAACATCAGGAAGAGTGTGACCAGCAGGTCAAGGGAGGTCATCCTGCCCCTCTGCTCTGCCCTGGGGAAGACCCATCTGGAGCACTGGGTCCAGTGCTGGCTCCCCAGTTCAAGGAAAGGGAACTGCTGGAGAGGGTGCAACAAAGGCTACAAAGATGATCAAGGTACTGGAGCATCTCTCTGCTGAGGAAAGGCTGAGAGACCTGGGGCTGTTCGGCCTGGAGAAGAGAAGACTGAGAGGGGACCTCATCAATGCTGAGCAGTATCTAAACAGTGGGTGGCAAGAGGATGGGGTCAGGCTCTTCTCAGTGATGCCTGGTGACAGGACAAGGGGTAACGGGCACAAACTGGAACACGGGAAATTCCATCTCAACATGAGGAAAAGCTTCTTTCTTTTGAGGGTGGCAGAGCCCTGGCAGAGGCTGCCCAGATTGGTGGCGGAGTCTCCTTCTCTAGAGCCATTCAAACCCCGCCTGGAGACACTTGTGCCCAACCTGCTCTGGGTGAACCTGCTTTGGCAGGGAGTTGGACTAGATGATCTACAGAGATCCCTTCCAATCCCTGCCATTCTATGATTCAGTGAAATTGAGAATATTCAGTCACCATGGACATCGGGCCACTTCCGGCTACGTATCTACTATGCAGCTGGAAACAGATTGTTCCCCTACCCCCACAGAGTTATCATTTGGTTAAATTAGATTATCAGCAGAAGAGACCCAGCACAAAGACTACCCACCAAATTTCAAATTCCGAATGCAAAACACGAAGTTACCAGAGCTTGTTAAATAACACATTGAGAGTTGTAACCACGGCCAAGACTTTTTCATGCCTTAGTCTCTCTCTAGAAATGGCCAGTGCTTCTTCCTGAAACAATTAAAATCACCAACCCTGGATAATAATGACATTCACTGAGACAACTATGCCTTGGAATAATCCAATCCCCTCAAAAAAATCAAAATTCAAAGTTAAGAAGCACATGCCAGTCCTTGTCACCTCTACTCTCCTCTGAAGAAAGCACCTACAGCAGGTAGACAATGAAACACCTATTTAAAAAAGAACAGCAAACACTGCTCTCTCTCACCCGGTTTTGGGTTCCAGAGGCTTGAAACATAGAAGTACCTTAAATTTCAAAAGCATCTACCTGAAATCAGTGCCACCATTTGCACAATCTCATTGGTTTGCAGATAATATTAGAAAGGGGGAAAAAAAAGCAAAACAAAAAGCTCAGACCTGGGGTGGTCTTGCAAAAATAATTAAAGAAAATCAATTAAGGTGTTTTGATTAATTACTCTTTTTAACTCCCAGAGACCTACAACTCAGGATGCAACTACAGATACAAAGAGGAAGGAACTCAGTTCTATATATACTGGGGACTGAGATTCTCAGTCTCAGTTTCCTCTAATTTTGCTTGTGGGGTATTTGTTAACGCAATAAAAGTCAACACAGTTCAGTTGTGATTTACTGTCCGTCACTATTGACTGCAGCAAAAAATGCTATGGGTTACTGCGTCACAAAGAACCAAATGATATCATTTTGACAACCAACATCAACCTGATGAACTTCAACAGGGGCAAGTGTAAGGTGCTGAACCTGGGGAGGAATAACCCCCTGCACCAGGACAGGTTGGGGGTGACCTGCTGGAGAGCAGCTCTGAGGAGAAACACGTGGGAGTCCTGGTGGACAACAGGATGACCATGAGCCAGCAACGTGCCCTTGTGGCCAAGAAGGCCAGTGGCATCTTGGGGGGCATCAGGAAGAGGGTGACCAGCAGGTGGAGGGAGGGCATCCTCCCCCTCTACTCTGCCATGGGGAGGCCCCAGCTGAAGCACTGGGTCCAGTTCTGGGCTCCCCAGTTCCAGAAGGACAGGGAACTGCTGGAGAGGGGACAGCAGAGGGCTACAAAGATGATTATGGGCCTGGAGCATCTCTCTGATGAGGAAAGGCTGAGGGACTTCTTGGGTCTTTTGAGTCTGGAGAAGAGAAAGCTGAGGGGGGATCTGATCAAGGCCTATAAATTCTTCAAGGGTGGGTGTCAGGAGGATGGGGCCAGGCTTTTTTCAGTGGTGCCCAGGGACAGCACAAGAGGAAATGGGCACCGACTTGAACATGGGAAGTTCCACCTCAACATGAGGAGGAACTTCCTGTGAGGATGGGAGAGCCCTGGCAGAGGCTGCCCAGAGAGGTGGTGGAGTCTCCTTTTCTGGAGACATCCAAAACCCACCTGGACACGTTCCTGTGCAACTGCTCTGTGTGGCCCTGCTTTGGCAGGGGGTTGGACTAGATGATCTCCAGAGGTCCCTTCCAACCCTATGTGATTCTGTCACTCTGGGATTTTATTTACAGTTTCATAAATCAAAGAAAATAAAATCAGAAACGCTTTTCCCCTTTAGGGAATTGTTGCATTCACTCGTTTAGTCCCTCCTTATTATTATTATTAGTGAAAGAAATTGAGCTCTGCGTGGTTACAGGGCTCTAACTGCACTAAGCCAATTGAAGCAACAGGAGCTATGGTTTTGATCATATTTTCCAGGCAGTTAAGACCACATACATTTTAAACAAAAAAAAATAAAAATGCTTCAGCAGTCCAAAAAGAGTTGCTGTGGTTTCCTGAGCTTTTTTACCAGTGGGTATAATCACAAGATTTATAAAACTGCGCTTACTAAAATTAATCTTAAAAAAATATAAAATAAATCAATAAATAAATGTGGGTTAAATACCATGAAGGAAAATAACCCATAAATGTACTATGTAGTTATGCTTCTTATAAGAACAGTACACGGGATACACAGCAGTAAAGAGAAAACAGCTTGACCTAAAATACATCAAATCCTTTTTTTCTTCATATTTTCCTCAAGCGATGGGGGGATTGAAAAATTAATCCTGCTGTAATTGCTGAAATTTAATAAATACTTACAGTGAGTAAGAGTTTCATTCCAGTGGTGTCACTGACACTAGATGTTTTTACAAGATTTTACAGAAATAGCTATACAGCTTACTTTAACTCCGTTTATTCTGCTGCTCTATAAAACCCTCTCAGCCTTTAGGAGTTAATATTTAAGAAAATCTGAGACTAATTTCTTACTTTAGACTCCAGTTTTTGAATAGCCACTTGGTCATTCATAGTTGGAAACCTTCATTTAAATAATTCCAGAAGATGAGTGTGTGGAAGTGATTTATCAGTATGATTTCTGAATCCTTTTTCTCCAAAGCAGGGCACTAATTATAATTATTCTGTATCACGGGTTCTGCAGGAACCCACTACCCATATATCCATTCCCCAACTGTTCCCAAGACAAGACACAATGGTTATATTTCTACTTCGATATCCACATCCCTCTGGTACAGTTCAGGAATGCCACAGATCAGGTAGATCAAGATAGTAACTTTGTGGGGTTTTTTAAAGTATAAGAGAATGTGATTTTTTTCTATAGGTAAGGAATCCTTTTGAGAAAGAACGCTTAAGAGTTGGAATAAAAGTCCTCATGTCTCATGCATACATCATGGTTTATTTAGGTGACTTCTAAAGTTTTCAACAAGAGGAAAACTTCATTCAATCCTTCACTGCATTCAATCCATCTACCTGACAGAAAGATTAAGAGTACTTTTCTCAAATTCACTGAGAAAAGTACCACAAGGATGGAACAGCATTCTCCTTCGCTGCCAAGTTCACTCTCTCCTTCAGCGTGAAACATGCCCCCATCCATGAAAGGATGGAGAAAAGGGTAAGGGAAAGAATAGTAAGGAGCAAAGGAGGACAGGAGGAAGAGTTAGGGTTATAATCATAGAATGGTTAGAGTTCGAAGGGACCTTCAAGATCATCCAGTTCCAACCCCCTGCCCTGGGCAGGGACACCTCCCACCAGACCAGGTTCACCAAAACCCCCTCCAACCTGCCCTTGAACCCCTCCAGGGATGGGGCAGCCACAGCTTGTCGGGGAAACCTGGGCCAGGCTCTCACCACCCTCACACCAAAGAAGTTCTTCCCCAGATCTCATCTCAATCTCCCCTCTTTCAATTTAAAACCAGGTGAAGGGATGCTTCTCTCCAGACACCATGGAGAGAGAAAACACAACCACAGATTAAAAGAAAGCAACAGTTGGTGAAAGTATGAATTAAAATGAAAAATTAAATCAAGAAGAGGACGACGGAAGCAAAGGCAGGACTGAGAAAAATCAGTGCAGGGCAGAAGGAACCAAATCGGGTTTGGTTTTATTTTTATTTAAATGGAAGTAGTAAACTCATATCCACGTTGCACAGAAAACACTACAACTATTTTGGCAGGGTTAGCTGCAGAGGCAAGAAGAAACTGCACAAGAAAACTTGACTTATATTTTAATTCCACAGCTAAATCCTCATTAATAATTTTAGGGAAATCTTCCACTTTTACTTATCCAGTAAGGAATTTATTGAAAGAACACACTTAAAGCCTTTAAAATGAATGAAGAACGATGGGGGAAGAGACTGAGGGAGGAGCGAAGACTTTTCTGCTGTGATCTAACCCTCAACAAGGTCAGTTTACGAGAGCAGTTAAATGAGAGCAGTTAAATGGGCTGCCCAGGGAGGTGGTTGAGGCACCATCCCTGGAGGTATTCAAGAGACGAGTTGACATGGTGCTCGGGG
>JAOTQQ010000144.1:0-15132 GCA_026546715.1 Gallinago undulata | reverse complement strand
CCCCCCCAACTCTCTCAGCCTGTCCTCCCAGCAGAGGGGCTCCAGCCCTCCCAGCATCTCTGTGGCCTCCTCTGGCCTCGTTCCAACAGCTCCATGTCCTTCTGCTGCTGGTAGCCCCAGAGCTGGAGGCAGCACTGGGGTGTCTCCCCAGGTTGGAGCAGAGGGGCAGAATCCCCCCTTGCCCTGCTGGCCCCACGCTGCTGGGGATGCAGCCCAGGGAGGGGAGGTTTCTAGACTGCCAGCACATGTTGCTGGGGCATGTTGAGCTTCTCACCCACCAATACCCCCAAGTCCTTCTCCTCAGTGTCGCTCTCAGTCCATTCTCCACCCAGAATAGTATTTATCTCACCAGAACTTAGAAGCCCAGCAGGAAGTCAGTTGTCTGGACTATGTAGATGAAGAGCAGAGATGACAAATCTTAGATAGTTCTGGTTTCTTGCTACTTATTTTTAGCTAGATCTTTTGCCTCTACTCACCTGCCTGCTTTGCTGTCTGGTTGGGGACGCAGAGGATGGCACCAAAGGGCTGTGGTGGTGCCTCTCCTGCGGGAGCCCTCTCTTGTGACACGCATCCAGTGTCACCAAGGTCAGCGTGCAACACTGCCCTTGTGCTTCCAGCCTCCATACTGTGTGTCTGCTGGGATCAGGGACTGGTTAACACGTGTGCTTCCCCAAGTTTTCTAGCACTTGGATGTAAAGCAAACCCTTTGTGTGTCCAGCAGATCTCTTCCAGCTCTTGGATGAGTATCTCTGATGCACAACTGTAGGTGAGCCTTAATTCATTTCGTGAGCATTCCAGGTGCCCGGAGCCCACAGTTGCCCTGGTAAATGATACCAACCTTCCCCATCAGGTGTTGGTGCTCCCAACCCCGCGTGCTGAGAGTGCCACCCAGCTAAAGTCCTAAAAACGAGCACCCAAGGACCCTTGCAGCTGAGCTGTGCTTGGTTTGCCCGGCACCTCAGCCTCAACCCACCAGCTCCTGAGCTCTTATCTTCACGTCAACTGACCTTTCTGCTGCTTCTGTGTCAGCCAGTCCATCCCAAGGCATCTCCACCACCGCTCCCAGACCTTGTGTAAACACCGACAGGAGTAAATAAATACCTGGGTCACAGCACTAAGGAGTTAAAAAAGCTCAGTCTTCTTCCCCAAGGTGGGGGGAGAGCCTTTTGCAACTTGTAAACACTTGCTGTCTGTTTCCAGGTGGTAATTAAAGCAGCTTCCCTCCCCGCTCCAAGCCGGTATTGCATCAAGAGGCTGACAATTTCCTGGAGAAAACAGCTGTGTTTCCACTAACGAGCCTCAAGATCAGCACAAGGCCAGGCTGCAGCTCCGGCACGTGAGACCCAAAGCCCCTTTTGATAATTCTTGCTGGCATTTCTTATAATTATAGAATCATATGGGGTTGGAAGGGACCTCTGGAGATCATCTAGTCCAACTCCCCCACCGGAGAGGGTCTACCTAGAGCAGGTCCCACAGGAATGCTTCCAGGTGGATGCAGATCACCAGGGGTGCAGCCAGCTCCCCAAAAGCGAGGTCTTCTTATGTGAATCCTCAGGGCTTAGAGATATGGTTTAGTGGTGGGGTTTGTCAGCATTAGGCTGATGGTTGGACTAGATAATCTGAAAGATTCCTTCCAACCTAGGCAATGATGATTCTAAGTTTGGGCAAGCAGGAAGACTCTCATGCCTTCATTCTTCTCTGGTGTGGGTTGGCTTGGAACCTCCAGCAGCACCTCCCTCACTCCCCTGGGAGACTTATCTCGAAATCATCTTTATTTCCTCGGTTTCTTGGTCCATTTATCAGTAATTTCCCATTGCTCTGCTTTCCCGCTGCCTTCACGCTGGAGGAGCCAAACCCCCTTGGCTCAAGCAAATCTGGGAGGGCTTTCTCCTTCTGGGCAAGGTTCAACCACGGCTGAATAGCTCAGTCCCACTCCTGGCCCCTTTGGGAAAGCCTGGCGGGGAAAGCTTGAGCTCGTTGTGTTAAAAATGAATATTTTCACTATCTAGACAGGAGCCTTCAATCTCCAGGGCCATCAGTCTGTACCCCTGACAAAGACGGAATGAAAGGCAAAACATAATTACTTACATATTACTCCATCTGACATCTTAAATATTAAGACATCTATCTAGTCTAAAATCATTCATATAAATGTGTTTGTGGCACCTTAGGCTCAGGAAATTTTGAATAGCTGAAGCGATAATGTTCTCCAGCTCGTTTGGGCTCCGGGTATAACGCCATTTGGTTTTCCTGAGGTGCCAGGGGGTTGGCTCCAGCCTCACGCTGTGAAGTTTTGGTCCCACCTGCCATGATGTGAACTTCATATTATTCCTCTTTGCCTCCGGAGATATTTTCCGCGATGGTCCGCTGCATTAACGGGAAATTTGAGGCGAGGCATCCCCTTTTTCGAAAAATAAGCGTCATGTAAAATGAGTACAAGTGCCATGTGTCTCCATGACTGTCAAAGTATTGTAATTTCCCTGTTATTTTATGGATTGAAAAATTGAGGCAAAGAGGGCAAATGCTCGCTGGAGGCTACGCATTCAATAGCAGAATAAAAATTGACAATAACACACTAAGGTCGGGCCAAAGAAATATTAACACTTTGTCAGCCTCAAGCACTCGGGAAGCAGGGGATGAGAGATCCCACACCATGGTTTGATCCCTAAAAACCCCTCCATGTCCATCTCTCTGCCTTTCAAAGGTGCATATTTCCAACCCTTTAACTGGAAAGTGGATTTAAAAGCCCGGAAAATGAAAATAATTGAAAAAACGTGAATTGAAATGCTGAGAATCGGCAGGAATCCAAGTTGGTGCCTTAAGAAAAAGAGTGGAGGAACGTTGTGGCTCAGGATGGTGTTGTGAGAGGCAGAAAAATGCCTTAACAGCCGGGGCTGGGGGTGGCTGAGGGCGAGCAGGGGACACCTGGGGGACAAATCCACCGGGTGCCGAATTCTCACGCCCACCTTCAGGTTTTTCCCTGATCCTCCATCCCTAGTCAGCTCTGTGCTTTGGGCAGGTCACGGCGCCGGAAAACACCCTGAAAATTGTATAAAATGAAAAGAAATGAAGAATTTTGATAACGTCTCCCTAGCCAGAGAAGTAAAACTGACTTAGCAAACACGACTTCTCTTTTGCTTAGGGGGAAAAAACTGCTGTGGCTGAGATGGTCCCTTGGGAAAACGCATTTTTTGCAGTATGCCATTCCCCAAACCCGCATATTTTGTAGCCAAATTGCACAGCACATCAGTTTATTTGGTGTAACAACCTGTATTTGCGCTCTTCTTTGCTTGAAAAATGAATTAACTCCAAAAAACGGGGGAATTGAAAAAATATATAGAGAAAAAAAAGGAAGTGTGAAAACTTAGGGATGGGGGAATAATTAGAAGTATTTTACTACCCACTGGTACTTAATGTGAACTACACTTCAAACCAGTTAAATTACCTCTGTAGCTGTCAGCAGCTTCCCAGTGCCTCGCGCCGGTGGAGGAGCTCATTAGGTGGACCTCTCGTCCCACGGAATCCCAGGGATTTGTTCGTCTTCCAGTCGGCACAGAGAAGGGCTAATGAGACCCCCTGGCATTTCGGGGTGAGCGGCTGGAGCCCCGGGGTCCCCGAGGGTGTCACAGCTTTGATAGGGGGCCCTTTTTTAAGTCTGGCTTTCAGCCTTGGGAACGGGACATGGAGGCTGTGAGGTTACGGAGGGGAGCTGGAGGGGTGGAGGGTTGTACGTCTGTCCGGGTATTTCAGTTTGAAGCGTGATAGTGGGGACATCAAGTGTGGCCCATCTCAGCTCCATAATGGCGTTTTCATAACTCGGATTTTGATTCATTAGGTGGAAGCTAATGATGTAACCAGCAGGCATCTCCCACTGGGGATGGTGGTGCTACAGGACTTTTCAGGTGGCAGGATGGATGGACACCCCTCGGACACCAGGTCCTCTGGGTATCATCTCTGATGCCCTTCCTGACAGGATCTCCCAAGGCTTCAGGACCCCTATGCACATCCTTACAGAGCCTGCAGGGAGTGAGCTCATGTATAAGGGCAAGAAACATAGCTTTTTTTTTTAACAAGAAGTCCTAGAAGACAACATCAATAGCACTTCGCAGGTTTGTTATCTGCCGCGTTCCTTCCTTTCATCTTTGGCAATAAACAGCTCATTAAACAAATCAAAGCTGGTTTTATGAGGCTGCTTTCACCCAGATGTCCCCACCAAGGTCCTGCAGGTGCCCTGGAGACAGCAGGGCTGGCACAGGGCACAGGGTCGCAGCCTTTGTGCCTGTGAATCCCAGAATCCCACAATGGTCAGGGTTGATAGGAACCTCTGGAGATCATCTCCTCCAACCCCCTGCCAGAGCAGGTCCACCCAGAGCAGGTCCCACAGGAACGTGCCCAGGTGGGCTTGAATGTCTCTGGAGAAGGAGAGTCCACCACCTCCCTGGGCAGCCTCTGCCAGGGCTCTGCCACCCTCAAAGTGAAGAAGTTCCTCTTTGTGTTGGGATGGAATTTCCCGTGTTCCAGTTTATATCCATTGCCCCTTGTCCTGTCCCTGGGCACCACTGAGAAGAGTCTGGCCCCGTCCTCTTGCCCCCCACCCTTTCGCTCTTGCTCAGCATCGATGAGATCCCCTCTGTCTGCTCTTCTCCAGCTGAACAGCCCCAGGTCCCTCAGCCTTTCCTCAGCAGAGATGCTCCAGCACCTTCATCATCTTCTACTGGACTCTCTCCAGCAGTTCCCTGTCCTTCTTGACCCGGGGAGCCCAGAACTGCTCCCAGTGCTCCAGATGGGACCTCCCCAGGGCAGAGCAGAGGGGGAGGACGACCTCAGAAGGTACCGTGGTTGTGCTGAGGTACAACCAACTCACCTGTTTTCCCTCTCTTTGTCAGGATATATCTATTTTGATCTATTTTGCTAACGAGAGCGGTTAGAAGGGGACCCTGGCAGCAGCAGTAAAGGAAACCACGTCTCGCTATTCCCCATCTCCAGTTACCATTAAAACCTGCAGGAAGCACTGGTCCACGGGTGATCTTATAGCCCATATGTTCTGCGGTATGTGCTCCAGCAGAGAGGCACAGAAGGGCGTGTTTATATTGTAGCCGGTTTGTTTTTATTGTTCTTCGAGGTTTATTTTGAGAGCTTTTGGGTTGTGGGGGTTTTTGTGTGTTTTTTTTGTTTGTTTGTTTGTTTTTTTTTTAATAAGACATTTCTATTTTCCTCTGAAGTGCTTACCTTTAGAGCCGAAGCTGTTAAACCACAGCCAGCTCTTTGGCAGCGATGCCTCGTTTAATAGTCGCGCAAAGACCAATTAATGTTCGCTGGGCGGTCGTTACCACGTTAATGAGTCTGTGCTCGGGTAAGCACAGCCATAAGGTGGGAACCAAGATTTTTCCAAAGAGCTCTGCGAGCCACCGGCGCTGCTTGCTAACGCCCAGAGCGTGGCTGACCCCAGAGGACGTGGTGCGTGGAGGCATCTAGGGGGGGTTTAATCTTGTGGCACCTACACCTCTAACAGCGTGTGGTCACCCATCAGGTTCTTGCGGAGGAGTGGGTGCTGTGGGAATTTCCCAGGAAGCTGATGCTGCCCACACATGGAAAAATGCCCGGGTGTGCTATGGGGAGCGCTGGGCTGAGCCAAGGAGCCAGCCCCACCATCTTGTGCCCATCACCCTCTATGGGGCTGGGATTCCCAGATCCCGGGGAAGAATCCCGGAGTAGAGATGGCATAGCATCCTGCTGGCACACGAAACCATGGCAACACTCTTTCCAGCATTTCCAGGCTGTTTAATTTGGCCTAAACGCTTTACAGGCATTTGTCCTTTGGCTATTTTTGTATTTTTATTTTTATGTGGATTTTAATAGACTAGTCTAAGCGAGATTTTTTTTTGTCCCTCCCTGCAATTGCCCCTTAAAGGCAGCCTCATGATGTACTGTTAGATGTTCCTCGCTTAAAAGACCTTGGGTAGAAAATAGCTTGGCTTGCCAGAGCATCAGACCACTTCCATGGCATTTTTATATTATTTTTTTTTTTAAACCTTAGAAATTGGGCTAAAAATGCTCAAAGACGGGGGCTCTGGCTGGTGCCAATGGCGGGGGCTTGATGCCTTATTTTTGTGGGAGCCTGCAGGTCCCCCCCCCCTTAATTACAGCAAAGCCGGTGTGATGCTCAAGTCAACTAATTGTCGCTATTAAAGGAAGAACAAGAAAGCTCAGACAGTTAATATGGGAGATGTTTTTTGCCTTCTGCACAGGCACTTTTTTATTTTTTTTTTCTTTTTCAAGATTACCTTCAAGAACCAAGAGAAACCCATTTAATTTCAAATTTAATGACTTTCCACCATACCTAATTCTACCATTTCCAAGTACATTAGCTGCCTGATCTCCAGATTGCTAGAAAGATGCCGTCAGGTACCAGACGGAATGTCAGACATAAAAGCTTAATAAGTGACATGCTTTACATTTTTGGTGCAATCGAATATAAAAGCTTCCTCTCAGTTAAAATTACCAGAGGTAATTTCAACACAGCTGTCAAGCCTTTTTTTTTTTTTTTTTTTCCTAGAAATGGAAGTTTTTCCTAATGTGCTTTTACTGAGATTGAGGGAAGTCATTTCCGATGTAATTTCTTTGCATGCAGGTATTATCGGAGACGGGTGAAGCTTGACATTTTGCTGAGAAGGTATTTCTGGGGCCACCCTTACTGGGTTCTCACAGCTGCTGGAGATGGTGTCCCCCCCCTGGTTCAGAGTGGGGTAGATTTAAGACCAATATCCAGGTCTGAACATGTGGGGCTGAGACCTGAGGCCACCTGAGGCACAGTGAAACCGATAAATTCTTTTAAATGCCAAAAGATCTCCTTTTTTTTTTTCTTTTTTTTTTTTCCCCTCTGCAGAGGTATGACAGCAAGGACCCAAAATCCCTGCCTGAAATGGTCCCAGATCCCTCAAAACCGCTGGGGTTTGCCATGGGGTGATGTGGAGGAAGGGCTGAACCCCTTTGCATCTACAGAAGGAAAATAAATAATAATAATAAAAAAAAATTCAGTGCTTTCCACTCTTCATTATGGCTGGCCGGAAGAAGTTATCCGAGCTCAGTTTAGGATAACAGGAAAATGTCATTTCCTTGTTAAGAGGCTGTGGTGCTCACTCAGCCCTGACAAAATGGGTGCTTAACCCCAAGCACTTGGCGGAAGAACTTTGCAGGGTCAGGATTGGGGCCTCATCAGGACTGACTTTTAAAACAGACGAAGAGCCAACCCCCATTGTGGCCTTCAAAAGGGCCTTTCTTTTCAACGGGTGTGGCTTCTTGAGAAGCTGATGGCCCTTTAAAGTCCACTATTGAGCCTCACAGGTTGTGCAAGGGTCCCTCTGAGCCCCAAATTTCATTTCAAACACGATAATGGATGCTTCACCATCTCCGAATGTTTGTCTGGTTGTTTTAAGGAAGGGGTGGGGTGAAACTAATTTTTTTTTTTCTTTGGGGTGAAACTAATTTTTTTTTTTTCTTTGGAGTAGTTTTGGGCTGCCCTGTCCCAAAGGCTTGGAGGGGAACAGGGAGAGCTGGCACATGCCTGGGGATGGGGAGCCTGGAGAGCCTGGAGCAGCTCAGGAACCCCAAAGCCTTGCAGGCTTTTTGGGACGAGGTTCCCACCTCTCCTCACCACCAGCTCAGCAGCACAAACCAAGCCAAGGATGGAGAAGGTGGAAAGGGGTGAAGGATGGGCCAGGGTGTCAGTGTCTTTGCATGCTGTGAGAAACCACCCCGTGGTGGGACACGGGGTCTCCGGAGGCTGTGGATCTAACGCACACGTTGGCCATGAGGGAGCCTTAGGGAGAAGGGACAGCCATTCCTTCGAGGGCTGGAAACTCAGCAGGCACATTTAGGATGGTGTGAGGCTCATGGGAGGTCAGGACACAGCATCTTTGCAGACCACTTCGTGCTCTGCAGCTTTCCAGAGGTGGCTGATCCCTCTGCCTGACTGTCACTGAAGGTTTCTGCAGTGATGTTGTCCCAAGAACTTGTATTCTGGCTCAGTTGTGACATAGATCTAATGCTCTAAATACATCTAAATAAGATTTAATAACACACTCATCCATACATTGTCTCATTCCCTCCAAAGCACTGATGCTGGCATTCATCTTTCTTTTCTTTACTTTTTTTTTTCCTCCGTACAGCAATCAGGCCATGTGGTTTTCCCAATTAGTCAGGGAACTCAGCAATCTCTGTAATCACATCTTTCACCCGATTATATCTCATTTTCCTTCTCCTGCCCCTTTCCCTGGCAGGAGGACTGGCAGCGATGGGAATTGTCCTTTCTCAGCCACGCAGGAGGCTGCTCCTCTGCTCAGGCCCAGATTTCACCCACGGTTTCTAAACCCTTGACCTGGGTCTGGAGGAGGTGGTATCCTCTCCCCCTTCTCCAAAAGCTCTGCATCAATCCCTTATTTAGAATCATACAATCATTTGAGTTGGAAGGGACCTTAAAGATCATCAAGTTCCCACCCCCCTGCCCTGGGCAGGGACACCTCCCACCACACCAGGTTGCTCCAAGCCCCATCCAGCCTGGCCTTGACCATTTAAATGGTCATTTTCTCTTCCAGGGCTGCCTTAACCTTCTCCCCCACTCCTGCAGCAGCTCAGCTCAACCCAGGTGCACCTCAGGGACCTTTTTTTACTGCTTGGCTGAGCCCATCACCGATAGCCAGGATGAAATCATTCTGCTTTTTATTTCATCATTACGAGCCCATAACCAGCTCCTAGGGCAAATGGAGTGTTTTTCTCTAAGTAGTTGTAAACATTAGTGGAATGCGCTTTAAAAGCAAGAGAGAAGGGTGAAAAAAAGCACAAACCCAGGCCTTTTTCCCTCTTGAAGGAAAGGTCCTACCCCAGTGCTGCACCTCGTTCCCTTTATGAGGGCTCTGACCATAAAGGTTAAAGCAGAAAACTCTTCAAACAACAATGTTTATGCAGCATTCGCAGCAAGAAAGTGAAACCCTGGGTGTGCTCTGACCTACAGTTTGGAGACTGAGGAGAAAAAGAGAAACCAACAACCCCGGTTGTCCTTATTTTCTGCCATCTGAGGGAGGGCTCTGCTGTGCTTCCAGCCCCAAGCACACAAGGTACCCACTCGGCCTCGCAAACAGATTCTCCCCGGTTTTCTTGCCGAAAGGAACTTCACAAGAAAAGCAGAAGTGTGTTTGGAAAGGTTTTGTTAAATCCAGCATTTGTGGGAGACAGAAAATTTGCAGCCTTTCTGCCGAGGGCAAGCTCTTCCCTCCAACCATCACAGGGAGGACATGTTGGGCACATGCTTTCCCAAGGGGTGGCCATTCTCCACTGGGCAAACTGGCCACCCAGGACAGCATCTCTCCAGTTCTCCTGGTGATTTGGTTATATGGCCATCTCGGCTGTGCAATGGAGGTCATTCTCCCATGACACTTATCTCATTCTCTCTCAGACTTATCTCATTCTCTTTTTGCCTCCTCTTGTCCTTTTTCTGCCAAAATATTTTGATCTCCTAAAATCTCTGGAGCTCCCGAACTTTCTTCTCTCTTGGCCTTACATACTTTTTGGTTGCCAACCGTCTCTTGGCTTCTGCTACTCTCTGGTTCAACTGTTTCTGGTCCTCCACCCCTTAGACCAACATCCTACTGCTTGTGTCACATCTGGTTGTATGGCAAGTCCTGAGACTAGTCCCTCAGCGACTGCTACATTGCATCCCATGGAAGATCTCTTTGGGCCTCTACTCACGTTCTCCAGTCTTGGGGCTTCCTTTGCTTTTTCAGCCTCCAACTCAATCTCAGCCTCTCACACTCCTACTCCTTGGGGCTCCAAGTCTCCTTGGTCTTCTCCCTCTGTGCATCTGCCAAACTTTTCTTGCCTCCTTAAATTCTCTGGGCCTCCCAAACTTTGTGTGCCTCCCTCTCTCTTTCAGCCTCCAGCTCTCTCTGGGCCTCCATTCTTTGAAATAGCAGTCTTGGAGCCTCCTACTGCTGGTCTCATGTCATGTCATGTAGCAGGTCTCAAAACAGGTCCCACCATGCTGGGGGGACCTTCCCACCTCTTGTTTTTTCCTTGGCCTCTCCCCTTTCTGGGTCTCCCACCCTCTGTCACGTCCTATAGCAGGTCCAGTGGTGGGTCCCAGGGCATGCCACTTGGCTTGCCCTCTCAGAAGGTTTCACTGTGGGTCCCAGAGGGATCTTTCAGCAGGTTCTTCAGCAGGTCACATTATGGATCCCATCGTTAGCCCAACAGTGGGTTCCCCAGTGGGCCCTATTGCAGATCCCACGGCAGGTCCGATGGTGGGACCCAGAGTGGATCAGCCTTGCCTTCTCTGTGACCATTCAGACACTGTTTACCCCTCCTGGAGCATCCTTCTAAAAAGCTGATCGCCCAAAGACTCCTCTTTAATTGCATCTCAGCTCGTAGAGGACGTGACAGTCACAACGTGTCACGTCTGTGGTCGGCATTTTGGGGATACAGAGAACCAAACCACAAAGCTGAGTGGCCTTTGCTGTGTTTACCTGAAGTTTGATGTCCTAATTAAGGTTTTCTTCCGCTTCCTAGTTAGTGAGAAGCAATTTGTATCGCACGGTACCGCTGCTGGAGGGCTTGAATCCAAGGCAACAAGCGTTATGGGTGAAATCCTCTCCCTGCCAGCTCTGGAGTCATTAACGACGTGCCCTTCCTAATGAGAGCGACGAAGCAGCCAGCACACCTGTGTGGCACGGAGGGAGCAGTGTATCTGGAGGACGCAGTGCTATTTTGATAACGTGGATGATGTCAGCAGATTTTCTTCTCTCTCAAACCAGGATTGGGGAAGGGGCTGGAAGAAGGACGTGGAGCAGAGAGGTCTCCTGTCCCGGCGTGCACAAACCCCGACGTGGATGCGGGTCGGGGCTGATGCAGCCTCAGCATCTCCCCAGGGCTTTGATCTGGTTGTGGTTGGTATTCTGCTAGCAGAAAAGCAAAAAAAACGGGGCTTTGGCACCCTTCAAGGTGTCTGTTAACAAACAAAGAGGTCCTGCCTCCTCCTTGCTGAGAAGTGACCAAGCCCTTCATCCCTGCACCCCTCTGGGTACTCCAGTCCCACAGCCTGCTCAGCTTGTTGGAGGATGAGAGCTTTAAGCACCAAAACCCACTTTTCATCTTCTCAGGACACTGCCGGGCCAACCGTATGGCACGTCCCATCACGGCACCGCGGGGAAACAGCCTGGGTGAGAAAGGAAACTGCAGGGAGGGGACATGTGCTCTTCCCAGGGATCAGCATCTCAGGAGGACACAGTTGAGGCTTCACTAATACTCTCTCCCCCCCAAAAAAAATCATTAGCAAGATATAAACAACATAGCTTTAAGATTTTGAGGAAAAGAACTATTCTAGCAAGAAAAAAGAGGGAAGGAAAAGGATGGGAAGGAAAATGTCTCTGGGATCATGCTTTATTGCAATTATTATTGTATCTAATCTCTCTGCAGAGAGTGATGGAGCCGGGGGTGGAAGAGGTGCCCGGAAAGGTCCGACCTCCAGGGAGGAGGGTCCCACGAAGGGACCAAGGCTCCCGCTCCTGCCCGAGTGAAAAGCAAGGGCAGTGGGAAAAAGGAATTACAAGGATTTCAATTTTGATCTCACCAGGAATCCTTTGAACTGAATGCAATAAGAGAACCGGGTGCCGGTGTCGCTGTGACAGAAGGATATTGCTAGTTGTTAATATTTCATGCGTTGTTTCAGGGTAACTAAGACGGTTTCTCCCACCTCCCTCCTCCAGAATAACCCTAAAGCTGCCAGCAGGAGCCCCCAGATATCTTTAATTTGAGCACTTGCAGGACAGGCATTCAAAGAAGTGAGTTAAGATCCGAGTTGTGATTGTTTTGGGTTTTTTTTTTCCTTTTTTTTAAAAGAAATGAAGTGAGAAAAAGAATTTGTGGTGCAGCAGCAGAGCATTGTCCCGTGCGTGCGCCTGCCACGTGGCCTATTGATGGCAAACCAAGCTAGTTATTAATCTTATCTCCTAGCTGCTAAAGATAGAAACATATGGATGTATACTGTCAGGTGGATAATGCCTGGGATTTTTACGATTTGACACAAAAATGACATATCTGAGGATTCAAAACTTCCAGTTTTATTCTACACATTTCTTTAAAGGTTGGGTTTTTTTTTTTTTACCTTTAAGCATCTCTCTCTCCTGGAGTGGAGAAAATCCCAGTCGACAATTAATTAAATCAACATTATTAAACTGAAAGAGTGTGCACCGCGTAATTCTGCTCCCCTCTTCTTCCTTTTTGGAGAACAGTTTCTTATTTTTGTTAAGGAGAAGCTCATAAACACCTGTGCCAGTATAAAATCAGGAGAGGTAAGGGAAAAAAAAAAAGAGCACGAATAGGGAAGAGAAAAGAAAAATTTCACGGGGAGGGAAATGTAATGGAAAGGTGAAAGGTGAAAAAGTTTCTGTATCTGGGCTCTTTTGAGTAATGGGTTACGAATGGGTTATTCAAAGGACACAGGGGAAAAGTGCTCTGGAAAATTTAGCAGAGATTTAGGACGAATAGGAAGTCAACTTGAAAACAAACAGCATTTTCAATACAATTTTGTTGGAGCTTTAATAAGAGATGTTCAAAATTGGAAGCATTTGAAATGTAGGTTTGGTGTTTTGTTTTGTTTTTTTTAAAGAAAGAGTTGAGAATTCCAAATAGAGCAAAAGTAAAAGATATGTAAATGTGCTTGGAGAAGCCCTAGGAAATGAAAAAGAGGAAGAAAAGATGGAAGGAATGGGAAAAGTGTAAGAAGCGTCAGGGAACAGCTGGAGCTGAGGCTTGCTCTAACAAGATTAACGGTGATTAGACGATTGAGCAGAAATCTCATTTATTGGGCCCTGACCTTTGAACTGAGCTTGTTGGAGATTAAACCAGGAGATAATTGCCTTTGAAGGCAGTAGCTGGGTGATGTGTAAGGGTGGGATTCCTCCACCTCCCCTGGCTTCCTGGCACTGGGAGGGGAGGTGAGGAGAGGAGCAGCCACCGGTTAAAGTTTCTTTTAAACACAAGAGAACTCTTTCACGCCTAACTCTTAGCATGGCAGTGTATTATACTGGTGCTGGGGCAAAGCAAGTCGAAGAAAATACACTTGGATGTTTGGACTCCAGAACATCCTCCTATTTGTTCACTTAGAAACTGGTGGGGTATGAAATTAAACTATCGAGGTGGATGGGCAGCTCGTCTAAGGGTGAAGGTGCACCAGTGGGTTTCAGTAAATTTCCTGCTATGATTTTCCATCATGATGGGATGCAGAACCTTCTGATTTCCTCGGGTTGTCTTTCTTTCTTCCTTTTTTTTTTTTTTTTCTTTTTTTTTTCCCTTTTGTTCTCAAGTTTCTTCCCAGGAGCCGTGGAGATGAGGGTGCCGGCTCCGTGCCTGGAGGGGAATAAACTCAGCTCACTCTCAAAGTTTTTACTACTTGGGGACAACAGGGATATCTCACAATGCAGCAGGTCTGAGATCTGTTTGTGCAAGAGAAATTAAACTGCTCATTTACATAAAAAAAAAATAGCATACAAGGTATTATAATCAGCCCAGTGTACTGGAAAATTAGTATTAAACATGCAGTGGAGAAAAATATACCCTTTCCAGAGCGATCCTGCACAGACAGCGGGAGGATATAGGTTTACTGGTAGATTTTTACCATCTCTGTAATTTATTATTCCATGAAACATGACTACTTTGAGTTACGTTGACTCATGTTGAATTAATTATTAACACGATGCCCCAAAGCTTTTGATGACCAAATTAAATTTTCAGCAGATACTTTACCATTTCCTGCCACAGCCTTGGAACAGGTAAGGCTGGGAGGAAAAGGCCCCCGGGGGGGGACAGAAGTTTGAATGGGGGGAAATCGCACAAAACCCACCAAAACCTCATCTATTTGGCCAAGGGAGAGAAGAGAGGTCTCAGGAGAGGTGGATTAACCACAAGAGTCCGCGCTGTACCTAGAAGCAAAGTCTCACCAGGTCTTACAACGTTACACTGATTTTCTGCCTTGGCAGACAACAGATACGGAGCGATTACGATATAAATCAATTCGCCCTCAAGAATACTCACACAACACCACCAAAACCACTGTTATCCCAAAAGTGAAACCTTTTAAGAAAATATTAGCTTATTTTCAAAAACCTGCTGCAGCTGAGGAGCAGGGTGATTTGCAAGTCGTCGAAAAGCTGAAAACTGGGCTTTTTGGGCACAGAACGGAATCTCGGAGCGTGTCATAGATAATTAGAAACTCTCTCCCCTTGTGGAAATCTGATTTTTACAAGGAGTTACTGGGATTTTAAAAATCGGAGCTGCTGGGGAAGTTCTGCAGCTGAAGTTCTGCTTCAGTAAAACACAGGATGGAAATATGGGCTGGAGGAGAGGGATTAGTGCGTGTATATGAGATACTGTAGGAGAACACCAATTACTGGAAAATTACATTTTCCAGGAGACTAAAGTAATCTTTTTACCCACATTGCAAACATATTATAAATGTGCTTTGAAATATTATGACTTCAAAAAAAACGTATTTTCAGAGTGAAAATCCCACAGTATCAGGAGTGCTTCCTTCAGCTTTTTGCACATCCATCACCAAGTAACGAAAAGCAGCAGCCGCTGCACATCATTTCTACTTAAAAGCAAGAAAGGGGAACCATAAAATAACCAGGGTTGGGTTGGAAAGCTGAGAACAGGTGGGAAAGAAACGAATCTAGCTCTGATGGGATGGGTCCACAGATAAATGTTCCTGTGGGTGCTGGCCAACGGGGAGCTGCTCTGCAGATGGAGGTGGCAGGATCAGGCGGCCGCAGGAAGGGGCTCGGAGCTCAGCAACAGCTCGAGAGGGAATCCGGAGTGACGGGTTGTAAATGCTGTCTTTAATAATTCAGGGGAACATTCTGTAAACCGTAAAGTGATGCCAGGATCAGCCTAATTGCCACCTTCCCCAGTGGTAACCTGGAGGGGCGTGCAGGAGACGTGGATTACGGGGGCCACCAGCAGCAAGGGGAAAGCAAAATGAAGGACATGGACCTGTTGGAACGGGGCTAGAGGAGGCCACGGAGATGCTGGGAGGGCTGGAGCCCCTCTGCTGGGAGGACAGGCTGAGAGAGTTGGGGGGGTTCA